>JAUPFN010000004.1:32800591-32898091 GCA_036924255.1 Apodemia mormo | reverse complement strand
TTCACGACAGAGACAAGCTTTTATGTGAAGACTGTTCATCAGTTTAAAAGCTGTTCATTAAACATATTACCTCTGCGATCAATTGACCCAGGGTCGAAGTTATCTACATAAGATCCCGGGTTCGATTCCCGGTTCGGGCAACCCAAGTGGCATTACCATCTCGCCACATAGATAACTACACAATATTAACATCCTTGGTATCCCTTTATATCAGGAGAGCCATTTGTTTCAATTTTACTATATGAAAAAAGTTTTTGACTAACACAACATAAAATAAAAATATATTAGCAAAAATAAATAATAGATCAACTAACACACATTTAGGTAACTTGTTATAGGAGAAAAGACGAAACTTTCCAAAAAAAAAAAAGACGAACCATCGTGACTAGTAGTCACGTGACTAATAAATAGGTGGTTGAGTTCTGCAACATATCGCACGGATTTGGCGCCATCGTTTGCCTATTCTTGACCCAAAAGCGTCGGTGTTGGTCGCTGCAGTGTAAAGTTGCAAGAGTTAGGTATATAGTTATAAAATTCGTACATATTGCATTAACCCATTACGTACATATATGTAATCATTTCAAGGCAATGCATCATTCGCCTCTGTTGTGTCTGTAGGCGGTGGTTATATCTATCTTTGAGATATATATATATTTATATATATATATATATATATATATATATATATATATATATATATATATATATATATATATATATATATATATATATATATATATATATCCAAGCTTATCTATTAACTTTAAACAGACACTGCGTTAATATATCTAGCCTGTGCCTTAATTTGGGATTTATAAATTGAAACAATAGGAACCACATGTCGAAACCTGAAATGCAATTTGGTTCTTTTTAAATAAATAGTGAACATTTCGCGCGTGAAAAGGGATTTGACCAATTCTTCTATTACGAGAAAACGTTTGTCTTGGCTTACATCGACTGTTATCTAAAGTTAATTTTGTTTACTTTGTAATTTGTAAAGTTAACGGCGATTAATTTTTCTAAGACATGTGTAAATAATGCGAGTGATGCATAACGCGTGATATCACTCGAGCGCGTACTGTAACATCACACATTACTCGTCTAAAATAAGCATCACACCATCACACTAAACATCACGCGCGCTGTAGCAGCACAGTAGCTCACGACATGACTCGCAGACTCGCTCGAACCGAGCCCTCCCGAACGCATCGCATCAGCAATGTATTTCGCCCGGTCAGGTGTCTTAGTATGTTATTTAGAACTCTATCTTTATTGTAAAAGGGTTTATATTTCCTTAACACCACCGTCCATCTCCCGTTGTATGGTCGTAGCTGTAACTGTCCTTTCATTTCAAATTGCAATGCAAATATTGCCATATTTTTAGTTTGTTTACTAACGCGGTCAAGGACGCGTCTTTATTGGACTATTTTTAAATATATCATATGTGTGATAGTGATAGTGTCTGCGATCAATATACGAGTGTATAGGTAGGATTGGACTGAAAATTCTGAACACTAAATGTGCTAAATTGTAATAAAGCTGATTTTTAAATACGCCAATATTCATGGGTCCTTGACTACTTTTATTACACCTTGTTGGTTTAGGGTACAAGTATGAAGGAAAATATACTTTGTATAATTTGTATATTTAAATCATAGTGAGTAAATTACACTATTGCTCATTTCATTTCTTTCATGTAATTATGAATTATCATAATGACACGTGGACAACATCGTATGGCTCATATCTATTTCAATAACATGTCATATTACACTAGAATGTTGCTTTTCCTATATTAGAACTGTGCTATCGCATGGCGCTACTTCATAAAATCATTACATCACGCGTGATATTTGAAGTGATGGTGTAATGTAATATTACTCGGCACGAAATGTAATGACATATCACATCACTTCGTGGTGCACTGTTTTACACATGTCTATAATTTTCAATAAAAGCTTAAAATTTACAAATGCATATATTCTTTCTTTTTTGTGCGAAAATATATATCTATTAAAAGGGGCTTTCGATGCTATACCTAGGCTCAGTCGACACATTATGCGAAATATAAGATATTTTTATTCGTCAAATTTCTCTTCTTTCACGCGCGACATACATATAACACGCTATTTATTCTAAACAAGCAGGATTGATTTTATGTCTTTTATATAATTATTTGTAATGCGGTATCCTACACAAATTTGTCAGATCAATAATGGTGTGATAGAAAAATAACATCTAAAACTCAATACAAACAACATACCTTGGCAGAATAACTAAGATTTTTTGTACTAGTCCGAATGGTATATTGAAGCCACCAAAATGCGCGGCTATCAACACAGTCCATAGAAAATACAGCGATTGCAGATGTCCCGGGTAAACACCATTGTGAACACTGTTCTGTAAAAACAAAAATCTTTGATGTGGCAAAGCTCAAACTGCATGGCAGATAATAAACTATAACCTATATTATCTATATTAATATTATAAATGCGAAAGTTTGGATTGATGTTTGTTACTCAATCACGCAAAAAATATTGAACGGATTTGAATGAAATTTGGCATACAGGTAGATGATGACCTGGAATAGAATATAGACTACTTTTTATTCTGCAAAAATTAGGTGATCCCGCCGGATTCACCAAAACCTCTTATAATTCAGCGGGCTGCACTGAAACTGAAATCGGTTCAGTAGTTAAGGAATCCATAGCGGACAAACAACGTGACACGTAGTTTATATATGTACTAGCTGTTGCCAGCGACTTCGTCCGCGCGGACTTCGTTTACTCCGCATAGCTCCTACCTTGTAGGTGATAGCGTGATAGTAAGTAGCCTATATGTTGACCCGACCTGTTAGCAATATTCATGCAAAATTTGAAGTAAATCCACAGAGTGCTTTTTGAGTTTACCCCGGACATACATACAGACAAACAGACAAAATTTCTAAAAACTATATTTTTGTCTTTTATATCGATTGTAGATCACGCCCCAAGTATTCTTTTTAAAAAAATATTCAATGTTCAGTTTTGACTTTCCTACGATTTTATTATATGTATAGATATTACTCTAGCTGACCCGGCAAACGTTGTTTTGCCATACAAATTACTTATGTTGAATATTTTGGTAGGGTACTGGAGAGGGGTGAGGAGATTAATTGAGATAAAAACTAATTTATCTTTTAGACCAAACAGTAGATATCTACAAAATTTCATTGAAATCGGTTCAGTTGTTTCGGAGTCCATCGAAGACAATAAACGTGCCACGTAATTTATATACGACCTGTCACAGAATTATATATGTAAAAGCGTAAGGTAGTTGGTTGACAAACAGCTACTGAATCCATTACAACTATTTTTAACATAATATTATGTTATATAAATGGTTGACAAAAAAAGAGTTGACATAATGAAAAATAAACTTAAAATAAGGTAAATAGGGCCTAAAATATTTAAATCCTCAAATTTACAAATATTTAATCAAAAATATATCTTAGAAAAAGATACTTTCGCCCACACTCAGGATAAATGAATTCATTAAAAAACAGTTTTGGCTATTTGTATTTGGCTATTTCTGTGACACGTTGTATATTTAGATAAGATTAAACCAAACATTTCTCTACGGGAGTTGTTTACAGGAGACATATTTGTATACGTCGCAAATCACAATGGCGTGGTTTTAAAACATGATAAAAACTAATTTGTAACCCTTGAGACAATAATAATGCAGTGTCGAAAACTGATTTATATAAAAATACGTAACACAATGAATAAACTAATCAAGGGCGAAAATAACACGTATACAGAGGGTTCAGTATGTAAAAATCTCTGTAAAATCTTATAAGTTGTGTACAATAAAATATTAAATAAAATAAAATAAATAAAAATTGTAGTAAGTACTCCGTACCACAAAAATGAGTTCACTCTTTGTCGACGTAGACGGGTGCAAAAACAGTTTAAAATAAAGTTGAAGTCAATATTTTTGCATAATATTTTTTACGAGCTTATTGACTAAATGATATCAACTTTTGTTTTTATTTGTTTCAAACCGGTGAATGATGGTGAACAGGAAAGTCTATAAACGTTCGGTTTACTCTGCCAACCCCGCAAGGGAAACGGGGCGTGATGACTTTTGTTTTTAGCATTATTCTGGAAAAATCTTTCCTTTCGAAGAAAAAATTGTATTAGAGTAAATTATAATAGAAAACGGCAATAATGTTAAGCTAACACTTACAGCGACCATATTATGATGTACTTATGCCTAGTTCCTAGATAAATAAAACGACTCGTTTTAGTTACGTGTGGTAACATTTTCTACTAGGCGTAAGTAAAAGTGTTCCTATAAATGTCAAATTGCCAAATGGTCCAAAGAACACCTCGTTATTATTAAATTGGTTGCTACTTGCCAATGATGACCAGAACGATTGTCACAAGTTCTGTCCATTGATATAAGAGTCTGCTCGAAAAGTTGAAAATGGTTTAAAATAGAGATACTGCTCTTAAAATTATGTGCGATAGCTCATTGGATCCGGAATGACTCCTAGAAAAATTTGCTAAAAGCGTGTATTAGCACATAAAACATTGCAAAATTTATTAACAATTAAAGATGAAAAAAAGTGGCATTTCGTTTTTTGCCAATATTTCATAAACTATTAATATTTAAGAAATTTCAAAGAAAGATTCGGAAAGAGGAGGATATTTCCAAGAAAAAACTCTTAGGTCCCGGAACTCTATCTCCATTATTTATAATTTTAATTTAACGCTGAAAATAGGTCTCTGCACATTTTTAGGTTGCGCGCATGGCCTCAAAAACGAGTACGACACATAAATTAATTTATTTAAGGTATTGAATATTATTTTTTTAATTTGAAAAAAATATGATGTATCTAAACACTATAAATAATTTATTTTCGTTGGAAATTTTACTTAAATTTGATTTTTCAACAAATTAAACAATTGTTAACTAACAAAATTTTCTCGTACTTCCGTCTTATTGGTAAATGAAAAAAATGTTTAAATAATTATCGTAAATTTTTTTCGTTTCGTGGAGCCTTTCTTATATACATACTTAACAATATCAAGTCATAAAAGTTAAAAAAATATTTATACTTTGCTTATAATAATTATTGTACTTTAACAAAGTTTTAGTTCAAGTACAATATTTTTTACAAATTTGAACCGATTCGGTCTAGGAGATTCTGAGAAATTTTGAAAAAACACCAAAAAATTTTTGACGAAACAGTATTTTTTTAATATAACTTCCAGATTTATGTACCGATTGAGTATAAAAACTAATCAGCTCTATTCTTTAAAAACTACGTCTAATACATCAATTTCATCAAAATCGGTTTATCCGTTTGGGAGCAATCGACGAAATATTTTCAAAAAAGTGTTTTTTTAACATAGCTTCGAAATTTTTCAACCAATCATTTTTTGGTGGTCTACGATATTTTAGTACTAAATAAACTACGTCAAACGCCGTTTCAAAAATCAAAATCGAATTTAATTCTCAAAACTTATAGCTTTTCAAATATTAAAATTATGTTGTTTTTAGCAAACTTACTTATTTTTTTTTAAATTTACCGATTGACTTAAAAATCTTATCAGCTTTTTCCTTTAAAAACTGTGTCAAATACCGTTAATTTAATCAAAATCTGTAAATTTGTTTGGGATATATCAATGAAGAAATTTAAAAATAAAATGCTTTTTGACATAGCATCGAAATTTTTCAACCTATCGATTATTTAGCTAAAGCAATATTTTAGATCTCAAAAATTGAGTTGAATGCCCATCATCATCATCGTTTTCAAATAAACAGCTTTTCAAAAATTAATATACTGCCATTTTTAACAAAATAGATGTTTGAACTGAAAAATCTATGCTTTTTTTACTCTTTTGAGCTTATAATACCTTAATTTAGTGGGAAGTTTCAGGGATGGCCCATAGGGTCAACCGCTTACGTTTTTTTTTTCGTTTACAAGTAAGACGTACGAGAAATCATTGTTAGTCGTTTTTGAACAAGTTAAATCGTTTAACTTGTTGAAAAATTAATTTTAAGTAAAATTTCCAACGGAAATAAACTTTTATAGTGTTCAGAATACATCATTATTTTTTCAAATTTATAAAAAAATATTCAATACCTTAAATAAATTAATTTATGTGTCGTACTCGTTTTTGGGGCTGTGCGAGCAACCTAAAAATGTCGTGCGGGAGACCTATTTTCAGCATTAAATTAAAATCTATAGATATAATAAAATCGTAGAAAAGTCAAAACTGTACATTGAATATTTTTTAAAAAGAATACTTGGGGCGTGATCTACAATCGATGTCGAAGCCAAAAATATAGTTTTTAGAATTTTTGTCTGTTTGTCTGTATGTATGTCCGGGGTAAACTCAAAAAGTACTGCATGGATTTACTTCAAATTTTGCATGAATATTACTAACAGGTCGGGTCAACATATAGGCTACATATTATCACGCTATCACCTAAGGGGGAGGAGCTGTGCGGAGTAAACAAAGTCCGCGCGGATGAAGTCGTGGGCAACAGCTAGTTATAAATAATGGAGATAGAGTTTCGGGATCTAAGAGATTTTTCTTGGAAATTTCCAAATCTTTCTTTGAAATTTCTTAAATGTATATGAATAGTTTATGAAATATTGGCAAAAAACGAAATGCCATTTTTTTCACCTTTAATTGTTTATAACTTTTGCAAATTTTATGTGCTAATACACGCTTTTAGCACATTTTTCTAGGAGTCATCCCAGTTCCAATGAGCAGAACACATAATTTTAAGAGCAGTATCTCTATTTTAGACATTTTTCAACTTGTCGAGCAGACCCAAGATACACAATCAGTGTCTCAAAAATGTCCTCCAAAAATGAGTGCACAATTTAAAATTATGGGCTCATTTCAAATAGAATCACGTCGGTCGCGACACTGTCAATTGTATTTCTTTTTGTACATTGCTTTGTAAAAACAACTATAAATCTTGCGTTTAAGTTTGGATATGCAAAGACATATGTTTTGCCATAGTTAGGGACATTTTTGAGTGTCAGTTTTGTTCGGAACTGTGCATCTTGGGTTTTTTTTTTAATATCAATGGTTCTGTCACATGTTTATTGTGAATAAATTGACACATGTTTGTTTTTACAGTAACCATTAATTACACGCTGAAAGGAACTTACGTAAATAGATTCTTATGCTAATTAAACCACGGATGAATAATATTAGTTCCATGAATTAAACTGATTTGAAATGACTCCCGCGACTTTTCATACAAGCTTAACAGGCGCTCAAGGTCATGAACGAGATCTATATCAATATCAGCGGCTGTTATGATCAAGGATATCTGGAGTAGGTATTCCAAATCAGGATGAGATTTATATTACAAATACAACAAACGTAATTTTTTGGATTTTTTTCTCGATCTTAATAACAACTGGTAGACGCTTGAAATATTTGCCCTTCACAAAATATTCTCAACCGTTTTATATAAGAAAAAAGTATTTAATTTTTTAGTAAAACCGGGGTAAAAATGTAAGACCTCTGGAATTGCACATGATCATGAGATGTGTTGATTACTTACCATCAGGTGAGCCTGTAACATTACTGCTTCAATCAGTTAAAAATAGTTGCGCAGTATTCAAATTTTACCGTTATACTCTTACGGAAGGGACATCACTGGTGAATAGATGATTAAGTTGACTTGAAAACGGCAATGATTATTGTAATTTTATAATCGATATTGAAGTTTTGGTGGCTCATTTTTTCATATTATTCTAGATTTTGCGTTTTGCGATTAAAATAAATAACTCTCGAGATCTTACACGATATCGATTGGTTATGCGTATAATAAAATTAATATATGTTCGAGTTATAGGTACTCGCCGGTTATATTATTATATTCGTAATACGACAATATCGTCTTGTGAAAAAAAAAGCAATAAAAACTTATTTTATTATTATAATGAAATAAAGACTTTGAAATATAAATATTTGAATATTTAATATTTTTTATTTAATTATATAAAATGTATGTACTACAGAAAATTTATTTCTTTTTCATCTTAAATTATAGCAGAGTACATAGTTTGCGCTTGAAATCTCACGGCTTCTAGTTGTAGCTATCCCGAGCTAGCCCAATACGAAGTGAGCCGTCGCCGGATACGTGAACTTGGACAAATAGCCCTATGCGCTCACTCATTTAGTCCGCGAACCGAAGGACTAAAAACGAAGGACGAAGATTATGCGACTCCGGCCTAGAATAACTTCTTATTTACGCCCCGGCACATTTATCGCTCACACTTGCAAATTTTACAACCATAAGAAAAGGGCATAAGGAAAATGTAGGGCAATTCCAACCAGTATTGTAACATTTGGCGTGTATATGTTGTAAAACTTATTTTTTATAAACTACATTACTTAACAGCTTCGTAATATTTAATTTATTTTAACCTGTTTAGATATGAAGTTTCAAAACCGAACGTCTTAGTCATTTTCGTACGTATTGTGAATCCCTGCGTTTAATGAAGTTATCTGGGCAGAATAAAATCGTAGGAAAGTCAAAACTGTACATTGAATATTTTTTTAAAAGAATACTTAAAGCGTGATCTGCAACCGATACAGGAGTCAAAAATATAGTTTTTAGAATTTTTGTCTGTTTGTCTGTATGTATGTCTGGGGTAAACTCAAAAAGTACTGCATGGATTTACTTCAAATTTTGCATGAATATTACTATCAGGTCGGGTAAACATATAGGCTACATATTATCACGCTGTCACCTACGGTGGAGGAGCTGTGCGGAGTAAATGAAGTCTGCGCGGCCGAAGTTGCGGGCAACAGCTAGTTTCAAATAACCGTCTTATGGCTTGAAATAAAGCCTACAGTGACAAAGAAGTATCAATACTGTGCCACTGGAAACTCACCTGCAGAATTATTGATGGTGCAGATGTTCGCGGACGGCGATGATCCCTTACCATCAGTATTATCCCTTCCTAATATTTAGTGACCACAAAGCATAAACCTAACTCTTTGGGGACTTTTAAACAAATTTATCAGAAAAACACGAGGGGTTGGAAGTAATAATAAATTAAATAAAAAATGCATTACTCTAAATCTTGCCAAACGCTTCTTCCACGACCGTAAACCAGACTCCCACACTAAGTAGAGCACCTCACGGTCGAAGTTTACGTCCCATCCATCATGAGTGATTGCAAACGAGAACGCAACCGCAGAATGCGCTTCCGCCATCTTGATTCACCAGCCTACAAACAAACATTTAAATGTTACTTATTCTGTAGTAACTTTAGTATGCAACTTGAGGATTTTTGACAATTCCATGATGACTTGCGCTCTTTGTTGAGACCACGGAGGTTAGACTTATCTGCAGTTTGTAAGAGGCGATTGAAAACTAGACTCGTCACTATTACTTTGACCATTAGGTGTAGGTTCTGCGACAATTCACTCGGATTTTCATTCTTGCTGCCATGTAACGTCATTGACACAGTTGTGTGTTAGTTTAGAGCCGGCAACCCTTGTTTTTACTGATTTTCTAAATATCTTGCAACCGATGTAGTTTTACATACTGTTACCCAACATCAGAGTGACAACTACAAACCATAAATGAGGAAAGTGATACACACTCTCAAGCAAAATCGCGTATAAACAATACCTTCTTCTATTTCAGAGGAGTAATATCAAAATCGTATCAGAATTTCTTCTTTTATAAATAGTATCTAGTAGGTTCGTACAGTATCTACATACTTACTACATTTATATTTCACACTAGCTTTTATCCGCGTTACTTCTGATAGCTTCAAGAACATGTGTACAACATTTCATTATGATCGGTGAAGTAGATTTCGCGTGAAAGCGTAACAAATAAACTTACATTCGCATTTATAATATTAAATAGGGATTTAATATGTTTAAATCGATGTATTAATACGTGAATGGAAAACTTTGTACCCCTCTTACAATTGCACAAAAAGTGGAGTTTTAAATTTGGCTCAGTTAAAGTTTACATAGCAGAGGATTGCAGAAACCTAATAATTTCAAATAAAATAAACTAGAAATACTTTATATTTATAAAAATAAACATTACACACACATGATAATATACACACATGTACACTATTTTCTTTACGACTGAACTCAGTTGTCAAACTTGAAGAGATTTTATTGTTTAGTCTATGGTCAAATTTCGTCCACGGGTGATCACCCCTTCATCCACGTTGGTAACTAAAATTACCTAACCAGTTACAAGAGAAGATTTCTTTTTCGCTGTTTTGTAACTAGTTACGACAGAAGAATTCTTTATCCATTTTCGTAACTTTTTGTTGGTTACAAACATGTATCAGTTAATATACTTAAAACGTATCAGTACGTACTTATAATCCCTTAGTTAGTGACTCGTAATAAAAACGATAATAGTGTCATCAATTAATATATGTTTGTCATTATCTATCACGCAAATTAAATGGTCAGAAAATATTTGTTTGTTAGTTATTGTAGGGGAGATGGGGATGGGGAGATAGTGGGAAAGGGGTGATAGAGAGGGAAAAGGATAAGGTGAGGTAGCAGGAAGGTAGTGGGGAGGGTATGGGAAGGTAAAAGGAATGTAGGGAAAGGTAGATGAAAGGTATGGAGAAATTAGGGGGAAGTAAGGGAAAAGTAGGGGAAATAGCGAGAAGGTAGGAAAAGGGACAGGTAGTACATTGTGGTCAATAGATATTTTAAAAAGCAACCCATGCTTTTTATACAATGCAATAAAAAAAATCCCATTCACACTATTCTGAATTTAAATTTACATGTTTTTTTACACTATTCTTAATTTTTTTTGTTTGGATTTTGTTAAAGCGCGTTTTTTAGTTTTTTAAACTTTTATTTATTATATATTAGAAACATGTGCAGATCAGGTAAATGCGGAAAAGTTTCTTTACACGTGGTACAGTCAGCATCAAATAGATACGAGCTCCTAGAGTACTCAAAATAATATAAAAAACATAAAAGCAATTTGATATAAGCAGTTCGAATCATCATATTGTTGTAAATACACAAAGTGTTCATAATGTCTTACTAATCATTGTTTTATATTTATATAAGCATTCACGGTTTTCAAAACTATGTTAGCAAACAAATCTGTCAGTTATTTGTGAATAATGGTCATCTTTAAAAAATAAGAATTAATTTTTATTTACGGCATTTTATTTCTGTTATTTTTCCTGATGGAAAGAGTCAACCATCGCCTATAGACACCAAAGATGTTAATGGTGCCTTAATATCTTATGGCGAGGTCTAATGCCACATCTATAAGTTTACCGGCTACCTTACCCTCCAAACCGGAACACGACAGTGACAAGCACTGACGCTATTGCGGCAGGAATAGATATGGCGGTGGTACCAGACCCGGGCGAGACAATGCAAAACTCTACCACAGTGGCTCGCGTAGCCAATCGGTCACCTTTTACGACATGCCTCGCAGAACGGCAGTTGGTCTATTCTTCGAAGGAGTCCGGGACCAACACGGGGAAAATTTAGGGTTGTTATAAATATAACAATAAAAAATAATAACAGAATTCATATATTTGCATAGCGTATTTAGTCAAAACAAAATATTTTGTGTTGACTAAATACACTATGCAAATATACGAATACTGTTATTTTTTTGAGGTAACAATTATGCACAGATAATTTTTAGGAGCTTTGTTAACTAAGATAATTTTGGAAAACCTGACTGCTTATATAAATATGAAACAATGATTAGTAAGATATTTTGAACACCATGTGTACTTATGACATTATGATGATTCGAACTGCTTCTATCAAATTATTTTTAAATTTTCCAGATTATTTTAACTATTCTAGGAGCTCATATCAATTTGAATCTGACTGTACTACCAGATAGCCAAAAACAAAAATAATAGCCCCAGTACGACTGGTAGTAACACGTGTAAGAAAGGGCGGAAAATCAATTTAGTTAACCAGTGTGTCAGCGGGGTTTGACGATTGAGGTTTTTTATTTATTTATTCATAATTACTTTTTTCTCTGGTTACAAAAATGAAAATAATTTTGATTGACGAAAATGGAAAAAGAATTCTTCTCTCATAACTAGTTACAAAACAGTGAAAGAAAAATCTTTTCTTGTAACTGGTTAGGTAATTTTAGTTACCAACGTGGACGAAGTGGTGATCACTAGTAATTTTTAATTTTCTCATCATGTTTTTCTAATTTCTAATTTTTTTAAATAAATTTCATTAATAAAATAGTTCTACTTCACGCTAAAACGATAAATAGATTTGCGTGAAATTTGGTGTACCTACCTGGAAGTTTACGTGCAGCCTTAAACCACAGGCTTCTAAATCTCGCCAAAATGCATTTACCAAGATAACATTTTTATACAATTTTTGTTTTTCTGTTTGTGTTCCGGCTAATATCTGAAATGGCTGGACCGATTTAACATGACTTTCACTGACAGATAGCCGATGTAATAAGGAATAACTTAGGCTATTTTTATTTTAGAAATTATTCCACGCGAACGTAGTCGCGGGCACAGCTAGTGTTTAATAAAAAGACGATTAAAGACCTTTTTATATTATAAAATAACAAACAAGCACATGGGTCTCCTGATGGAAAGAGTCAACCATCCCCTATAGACACCAAAGATGTTAATGGTGAGTTGCTATCTTGCGTCTAATGCCACATGTATAATTTTACCGGCTACCTTACTCTCCAAATCGGAACACGACAGTGAAGCCACTGTAGCCACGATGGTAGTGACTCGCAAAGCCAATCGGTCGCTTTTTACGACTGCCTGGCAGAACGGCAGATGGATTATTCTTCATAGGAGCCCGTTCAAACACGAGAAAATATTACGCCATAATATATGTAGATATATTATGGCTTGAGTGCACAGTTTCAAAATGGTAAACGAGCAAGAATTATTACCTATTTACAAAATATATTTATTGTTTGTGTTGTCTCGATGTTGACCTTGCTAAGCTTACATCCTGCTCGTGGACGAAGTCTTCTTATCATTGATTCATTCCGGCTACTTGTCAGTCAATATTTTCTTATCTTATCTATTAGTTAATGTCCTACTATTGTGCAAAAGTCTTCAACTTAACCCTAATAATTAGTAGTAAAATTTATATTTTTTAATACTAAGCATCTAAACTTATATGTATGATTGTAAATTAAAGTGGCACTTTCTTTTGTAATTAAGTAGCTTTAAAAATACGTTTCCAAATACTTTTACCAGTACCACACGAAGGCTGTATCTTGTTAGTTGTTTTATGTTTTTTCTGTAAGATATATTTATATAGTGTAACAATCAAACAAACGCTATGGTAATGCTTTAAATGCAAACAAACAGAATTTTGGGGTTTGTTCAATTCGTGTAACTTGTTCACCAATAAATTTATGATATAATTATACGATAATCATTTGAATATGAAACAAAATACAGACATTGTCTTATTGCCGAAGGAATAGGCTGACGTGCAACAAATGCACCCACGATTAGTCAACAGTATTGCCTAAAGATGTGGTAGTTGACCAACTTACCGACAAATCCGACAAATTTACGCTAAGTGACAAAATTAAAACGGGTGTACTAAATTGGTAAGAAAATCGAATTAAGCGCGAGCAGAAAAATACTATTCATTTTGAAAGAAAGAAACGCAGAACATTAGCACACAGAATATTTGGTGTAACGTATAAATCGCAAAGCACAGATATTGCACAAAGTCGCACAGTACTGAGGAAACATCGGTGTAAATATTTTGTATAACTTAGAACAGGCTTGATCAATTTCACTTTTACATTCGCAATAAGCATAATTACTTACGAAAGTTTACCCAACTGTAAGCAGTTGGGTAAACTTTCGTAATTAGTATGTAATTGCGTCAGTTAATTCAACGTAATCTGCTTAAAAATTTCGGACTAAATATTTTAGGACACAGACTGTATTAATGTACCTATTTACGCCAGTTCTCTTGTGGGTTTCGCTTCGAGCACCAAAAGTCAAAATATGCTGAACTGTAGTTGCTATGAAAGCGATTCATTGTTTGTTGACGAGATAATGAATAGTGATTTCAATCACCGCATAACCATTTAACGACTATCGCTTGTTATTTGAAATAACCAAGATTGATAACTTTATGTGCTCTTTGAAGCACAGATTACACGATCAGAAGGCACTGGACTGTTGCTGAGATCTACAGATAGAAAATACCTCAATAACATTTTCTGTCCAGGAGTCAAACCTGCCACCACATAATCTTACAGGAATCTCTGACCAACGTGACAATTTATGACAATTACAAGAATATGTAGAAAACAACCACTTCAACACTAACGCTAATGCCAAAAAAGGAATTCCCTTAACGAAACATTTAATAAATAGAAACAGTTAGCCGAATAATTCAAGAGGACTGCTGGAAAATCCCTTTAACAGTGCGAATAACAGTGGACATAAATTGTATAAAACGACATACAGAAAAAACACAGCAATAGCATACTGAAATTATAGGTAGGGTAATGTATACTCAGCCGTCGCCTAATGTCGGCCCCTAATATGTTTATGCTGAGAATTAATTTTAAATTCTATATAGCTTTAAATTTGTGATGTGAATCATGACTACTCAAATAGCACTGTACACTGTGCACTGTATTAACATACCATTTTACCAACTCGTGTCATACACTCTCGGATGAACAATATTTTTTTTTTTTAATTTATTTAGTACAATTCAATAGTACAATTGTTTTATGCAGGCACATTATACATGAAATGTTAAAAACATTATTACATTTTGACAGTGGTTGAGGACCTCCTTTTAAGTAAAAAAATACCTGTATGTATGTAATGTAGTAATGAGGCCTCACTCTTCCATACAATATATTTAATTTATAAGCACATAATAGATATTAGCATATTATATATAACATGAAATTAAATAATATAAATGATTTATTCCATTTAGATACATAAACATCAATACAATTACTATTAACCCTATATATATATATATATATATATATATATATATATATATATATATATATATATATATATATATATATATATATATATATATATATATATATATATATATATATATATATATATATATATATATATATATATATATATATATATATATATGTATATATGTATATATATAGCGTTAGATAATATAATGATAACAAACACTATCATTACAAACATTTCTAATGCCAGATTTAATTCAATATAACTATTAATCTATAATGTATGTTGTGTGTTGCATGTAATATGTGATACTGCATTTTATATTAAGTTAACAAAGCATAATTTATATTATAGGTATGTATATTAAGTTCTAGCAAGTGTGTGTGTGTGTGTGTGTGTATGTGTGTGTGTGTATGTGTGTGTGTATGTGTGTGTGTGTGTATGTGTGTATGTGTGTGTGTGTGTAAGTATACGCTTATATTTTAGATTAAAGCTTCAGTCTCGTCATAGCTTAAAGTATTTAACATTTTTATTAATTTTGTTTTGCATTTATATTTTGTCACAGAATATATATTTAAAAGCCTATTTATTTATTGTAAAGAACAGCAGATTTTTTGTAGTACTGTTTAGAGGCAAAATAAGTTTTAGTTTGAGGAGTAGAGGCGACAATATCAGATCTTCTTTTTTGTAGTAATTTTGGATCAAATGTAAAGCTACTATGAAATTTTAAGATAACTTTTAAGATATATAGTTTTCTAACTGACAAAACATTACTGTATTTATAAAGTTCTGTCGTTGGAAATCTATATGGTTTAAAGAGCATTACTTTTAGTAGAGCTCTTTGTGCTCTTTCTAATTCCAATAGTTTGGTCTTTGATGCAGCACCCCATACGGTAATACAGTACGTTAGAACCGATTGTACTAAAGCTATATAAATTCTTTGCCTTAACTCCTTGTTTGTGATATGTCTCAAAATTTTAAATATGTAGATTAATTTTCAAATTCTATTGTTGATTAATTCTAAATGAGCATGCCATGTTAATCTTTGATCCACACAGACACCAAGATATTTTACTTCAGTAACTTTATTAATAACGGGACAGTAACATTGGGTATTTAAGGGGTTGTAACAATTATGAATCTTAAGTTGTAAGTCTAAGTTAGGTTGAGAAGAATTATATATGGAGAAGCAGATGTAACTAGTTTTAGTTATATTTAAGGTAAGAAGATTAGTATTCAACCACGAAGAAATCTTTACCAATCCCTTTTCTGATTGCTCAAAAACTTCCTTCCACGAATCTCCATAGAAAACAACGGCAGTATCATCGGCGTATGAAAAAATGTACAAATAGTTCCATGCATACACTCTAATGTATTATAGTATGTAGAAGTCAGTGAGTTGTCACACAGAGCTGTATTGTCTCTGATTTAGCTAAAAAACATTAGAGGAGACCCACACACGGGTATCACGTTTTGACCATAAATAAATAAACCCCAATAGCTTGGACTTCTCTTCTGAAGAAAAATAAAAGGGTAAAGAACAATATGAACATTGGAACGTTGATGAATATTTTTATATGTATTTAGAAATAACAGCGGCCAAGGTGAGGGCACTCATTTTGACACAAACATACATTTGACCAAAGACACAAAGGAGACTGATACTGTTGCATACAAACTTGGGCCCCCTTGTAATAATATGAATATTATGTCAATTAATAGCTATTTTAACGTTATATAAATACTGAAAATTTTACAGATTTTAGCAATCTGAGAACAGAGATATAAGATATTCACTAGAAGTAAGGTTACGGTACTATGGTATAGTTTAACTCACTGTAACTGTTTACTATTATATAAACAACTGATACTTGTAATACAGGTAACTATGCTTCATGTTTATAAATTGATACAATACTAAAACACAGATTTTTGGAAAACATAAATTAAAGGATGCCTCTCTGTAAGTAAGTACGTAAAATAGCGAAGAGTGAAGTCCGCGACTTGCGAGTGCGACTCTTGCGAGCCGTCAGTGATGTCAGTTGTAATTGTCAATTTCAGCTGTATTAAATCCACAGACACTAACTAAATCGTATTAAGTTTCAAATAACCTAATCAATCAATTATATAAATTGTATCGATTATATTTTTTCTTTTTATATTATAATTGGTTTGTAAAATAATGATGGCACTTACTGTTGATTATACTAAATGTTAATCAAAAATACACTTTTACATATACTTACGAGCTTATATTTCGATTAAAATTATTTACATAAATCGATTATAATTTTATCGATTATACAATTATAGTACCACAAACTTATTTTCATGATTTCTTTTTTCTCAGAAAGCGGATTAAGCTCATATTTTGAACTTTGAAATAGAAAATTAGTATCATTTTTTTTAACTATACTTCAACCCTTTACATTTGGGCCCAAAAATCCCCCTCTCCTTTATAAAACTAAAGGATTTCAAGGTATAGCTTTATTTTTCTTCAATAATATAATAAGAGCCTTCTGAATCCGTTATTTTAATGACCAAAGTACAGCCGCCTTTATCTATTACATATATTGTAATTTAATTTAACATTTTAAATCACAGCCGACATTAGGAAATTCAAACAATCTAATCTCGGCTACCTTTAGATATTCCATACATACTGCCCTACTAATTTAGTCGACCGTTTTGTAATGTTGGGTGCAACAGAGAACTAAAGTTTGTATTTTTATTTTTGATGCTACAAATAATTTATAAAAGTATTTGAAAAAATGTTAATATTCTTTCCAAATAAGAATAGAACTGTTAGGATGACATTTGCTCTGCATTTTGCAAAAATTTCGTAAGTGATGAGTAAGGTGTGCAAAAAAATTCTAACAAATAAATACTTTTAAAAATTAACTTCATTCTAATTGGTCTATTTTTTATTTGATTCCCATCAGATTACGTAACCATGTATTAAAATACGGTGTAAAATAACTAACCATTCCGTTCCACTCCATCGAGATCCATTAGGTATAAACCTCTTTTGTTAGTGCCCCAATGTTCTACCAGCTACAGAGAGAATTCTTTCTTGGTGCGAGCGAGCAATAATTTAAATAAAATATGTAAGAAATTATCCCTCGACCCGTTTGATACTAGTGTGCTTGAGGCGAGAAATGCATTGGCCTGTAGATTTTTTAACGCTTTTAAATAATGCATGTTAAAAAAAGTGTTCTCTGGTATGTGTCTAATGTCTATGTTATATTATTTTAGTGTTACTTATTTACCTACTCGTGAAAACATGTAACTGGCTTCGAAAAAAAATTAATTTATAATTCTAGTCTGTTAACTATAGCGGATGGTTTTTCATAATAAAATTAAATAAAATAAAAAAATAAAAATAAACACGGCTTTTATATATATGTATATTTAGATGAACGGCTAGACTGATATGTCTGTATGTATGTCCGGGGTAAACTCAAAAAGTACTGCATGGATTTACTTCAAATTTTGCATGAATATTACTACCAGGTCGGGTCAACATATAGGCTGCATATTATCATGCTATCACCTACGGGGAGGAGCAGTGCGGAATAAACGAATTCCGTGCGGATGAAGTCTCTGGCAACACCTAGTTTTCAATATTGTAATATGTAGAGCAGAAGAAGAAGAATTAAGAATTATATTTCCAACAAATATGTGAAAAAATTTTTATATTTAGTATTCTCTCTCATCAAACTATAAGAATGCAATAAACATCATACAATATACATCAAACAACAACCATAAGTACCAGTACTTACGGTTATTGCACTTAGGAAATGTTACTTACTGTATTCCTTCTTAGTAATAATTGGACAGTTCACTACGTTGTTTTAGTATCACTGCATTAAATGTGATTACGCAGTGACAAATATGGGTGTATTAAAAATATAAAACTTATTTGAAATATGGAAAATTTACTTAAAAAGATAAAAAATTAAGAACAACTCTTATAACATTAGTCTTATAAATGAATAAAAACATTTTTTAAAACAACATAAAGGAGTAATTTGCCCAAGTAATTCTTTAAAAAAATAACTAAAAAGGAGTCCTGATATTCGTTTTGGGGAGCAGTTAGTAAATTAATCCAAAATTACTTTCTATTTTCTGACATCAGCTCTAGCAAATACAACCAAAGTGAGGTTGTATTAGAAAACTTAAATAACTTTTAAGAATATAATTATACTACTAACAAGAAGAGTTATAGACTTTACAGTTGCATATAACAAAAAGATTCCTTAACAAAGTTCCAGCGGTAACAAGGGTAGTAGCACTTATGGTTCTTATGTGTAGCATGATACTGCTTCCTAATAACAAATAGAATAAATTATTTGCCGACAAAGTTTCAGACAAATGTTGGTCAAAAACTGTACTTACTGTCGACTAAAGTAGCAGGGTAGAATAATACACAGGTGTTTAAAATTTGATTATCAAATAATGTCTTATTACATATTGTTGATTAATATATTAAAATTGACTGCCCTGTTGGTCAAGTGGTTAGCAAACCTAACTAAGAATTGATGGGGCACAGGTTTGATTCCCGACAGGAATGAACATTTGTGTGATGAGCGTATCTGTTTGTATTTCTGGGCCTGGGCGTTTATTATAATATGATATAGTATTTACATATACAGTGTGTAAAGAAAACCCTGTCCGATCCGAAAGAGGCATATAGGTTGGTTAAAGCCTGAAAAAAAATATTAAAATGACTATTTCTGAAAATAAGAAAGATATTGATTTTTTAATATTTGTATTTTTACTTATATCTTCGTAGAGTTAAGCAAATATTTTATATTATTATAAATAAAATTATAAATAAACGAACATTGTGCGAAGGCGCGTTGTTCGTTTTTCGGCTTTTTACTAACGAACTTTAAACACGCCGACATGCGCGGCATCCTCTGATAATAGAATTTACTTATTTGTAGGTGTTATCATACTTAATGTACGAAAATACCATTTAAGATTACTTTTTTTTATTGGGAAAACTAATTAATTGATATCTGTGAAATAATTATACATATGTAACCATATTACAGTACCAAATAACACCTTTAATTATCCATCAGGGATTTCTTTACACACTATATGTATTTCTACGTATTTCTACGTATTAGTATCTCCTTGACTAACACCCATAACACAAAAAACAATTTGCTTTCTATAGGGTCAGATTGATTTGTCTGGCCACTATAATTATTATAAATTACGTAATTTTATACAATGTAACCAATACAACCAAAACTATTTAGGCACTATAATTGATCTTTATGCTAATACATGTCCCTAACATCAAGACTACCAACTAGGTGATAAAGTTCTGTAATATTCTGATCAGATTTGGTACCAATGCTTTACCTTACCTATTCCTGCACAATTGCATCGGTTCAGTATTCTGGTTTAGAGGATAAGGAGCCAGTAGACTTACACATGTGGCATTCTACCCCTCAACACATTACTAACATCTTTAGTGTCTATGATGAAGTTAATCTCTTTCCATCAGGAGAAACATCTACTTGCTTGCTATCCTATGAAATAAAAGTAATTAATTAAACTTTTATTGTACTTTTTGATTTTATTTAATAATACCTGTTACTCACGATTTTTTTAAATTGGTCGAGTGTTTTTTTTTAAATTAAATCTTAAAAACAAACAAAAAAATCAAATCTTAGTATAGTTATTTTTATTTTATCTTTATACTGATAACTAATTAAGTATATATTATCTTTACTAAAAATATTTAATTTTAACTTAATTAAAATTATTTGCAGATTTATTTCCTAGTTTTCAATTTTAAACCTTACTGTCAGACATCAGGGAAAACAAAGACTGGTGGATGTTATTTTTATTTTATCTTTAAACTGATAACAAATTAAGTATATATTATGTTTACCAAAAATATTTAATTTTAACTTAATTAAAATGTTGTGCTGAATTAAGCTTAATTAAGATTTATTCTCTTGTTTTCAATTTTAAACATCCTTACTGTCTGACATCAGGGAAAACAAAGGCCAAAATTAGGGAAATATTGGTAGACAATAGGGAAATAGACCCTTTGAAACTTAAAACACTAATACTGTGGTCAAGTATTAGTCTGAAAGTATTCATTTAAGCTCTTAAACTGGTCAAACTTACAATCCTGTATATATGTACAATCCTGTATTTGGTATTGATCATAAAATCAATAGAAAACTTAAATTTGGATTTGAAAAATCTATCTCATAAACAACTTTATATATCCATTTTTGTACTAAAGCTACATAATACCAGAACTATTTTCCATCAGGTAGCTTTCCTTTTACATTAGTTTTACAGTAGTCAACTATTAGTCTAAAGTATTCATTTAAGAGCACACTGGTCAAGCATAGGTACAATCCTGTATTTGGTATTGATCATAAAATCAATAGAAAACTTAAATATTTGGATTTGAAAAATCTATCTCATAAACAACATTATATATCCATTTTTGTGCTAAAGCTACATAAAACTAGAACTATTTTCCATCAGGTAGCTTTCCTTTTACATTGGTTTTACAGTGGTCAACTATTAGTCTAGAAGTATTCATTTAAGAGCACACTAGTCAAACTTAGGTACAATCCTGTATTTGGTATTGATCATAAAATCAATAGAAAACTTAAATATTTGAATTATTTTTGCGACGAACTTCAACAATAACATTATTTAACACACAACTTGGATCAAATGCGTAAAAAAAATTCAAAAAAATCATGCTAAATGAAACGTCAATATTTCATTAAATTAAATACGTAAGTAGGTAGTATAAAAGCAAAAAATTGTATACCTTATAATAGGTTAAATTATTTGAACTGGATACATTTATGAGTGAGCGTAAACTGTATACACATTCGCCGCGCGCACACATACATCAAGGTATCAAAGTCTAATCTGGGAACGTGACATGGTTATCCATATTACGTTATGAATTAGCAAAATAAATGAATAAACATATAATTTAAAGTCACAAATTATTTGAGATTAACGATGGTATAATTTAAACAATGTCATATAAATAAAATTAAGAAATGATCAATAAAAAGACGTTGCTGTTGTATTTGTAATTTTAGGGAAGGCATAATATACACATTCATTAAAATAAACTCACCTTACAAACAATAAAAAACCACTTAGTAATCGTAACTATTTCAATAAATCGTGGCTAAGTTATGCAGGTAATAGGTGGAATAACAGTACTTAACAATTAGTAAAACTTAATATTTCCACTTGCATGATACTTTAGCTGTTATTCATCATCATTATCATAAATATACAATGTTTTCTTTTGTATTGAGATTGAAATGTAAAATAATCAAATAAATATTTTACAAACAAAATATGATGCACACACGTCTACATTTACACTCCAGCAAAGAGCATGCTATGGTAATTTAGTACTATAAAATATTTGATAATTGTATTGAAAATAGCGTCATCTAGGACACGTACTGAAAAAGATTTTATTTCAAAAGACTTAAGATCTGGATTCAAGGTTTTTGCCACTACATACGAATATTAAAAATAACCTTTTAATGTCTTAAATATATATTTTTAAATAAGATATCACATTACATTATAATTTTTGACTATCTGAACTATAAACATATATTGTTTTGTGGTAAATACGCTTATTTTTCAAAATAACAAAGTTTGGCCAATCTATCAAACAAAAAAACCACACAATTACAAATGGCGTCGTTATGGTGTTAAATGTTGATACTCGTGCGCATTTTATTATTGAAATTCAGTTTGTTTTGTGTGTATTAGTGTTATTTTCGTTGAGTTTGAACTTTTATTCTCCGGATTGCTTAATCGTGACACAAAACTAATATATTGTGCTATTTATTGTGAGTTAATAAAGGCCTAAATTATGAATGTTTTTATTCTGAATATATAACATTATACAGCGTGGCAATCAAACGAAGTTGCAAAAGGACATGTCAGAGTTACATTTTGTTTGAATGGCACGCTGTATAGTGTTTGATAAATTCCTATTTACTATTAAAATTTTAATAAAAAAGTAGGTACCTATATTCAGCTGCCGAAACAAAATAGTTCTCAGGCTATAAGATAGATGACGCCAGTAGTAAGCCATTATAGATTTAGAAAGTTGCCTATCTATACATATAGTAATACACATATTTATCTATGGCAAAGAGTATACAATACTATAGTACTACGCACTCCAGTAAATACCATAGAAATATGAATAATATTATATAGAAGCGCAATAACATTCTATAGCTACTTTAGTTATACAAATATCGGTAGAATCGACATTGAACTAAGCGACATTTCTTTATCTCTTTTTAACAAATGGTAATTTGCATATGCAAAAAGAGACAACGATATTGTGTCTTGCTCACTTTCGTATAAATTAAAAGTTAAGTAATTGGCAATTCTATAAACGTGTCATCGACGCCATATTATGTATATAAATAAGTGGTACACGATTTGTCAAAATATTAATTTAGTTTCGGATAAATACGATTTACCAAGTAGATATCAGTTTTAGGCTTGGGCCTAACCGGTCACTACAGAGAGCGCTCAATTTAGTTCATAATCCAAGGATGAACTAGTTCGTTCTATTAGTTCATTAGTTCTTTTTTTGAAATATTTTTATTAAGAAGTAAGAACAATAAATAAAGAAAAAAATATAGTTATGATTGTTGTAAGTTTTGTTTATTGTTATTTAAAAAATACAAAGTATTACATGAAAATTTTACACGTCCATTAATGTAATATGAGATTTTTTATTTAAATAATGAAAAATAAAATATATAAGTATAATGTGTAATTATACTAGAATACTTAAAAAGTATGAATTTTTACAATTAAAGTTTACTTTTTTGTTATGGCACATAAAATCTTTTATCGAAATAAAAACGAAAAAATAAAATGATTTATATTAACAATGAGTCATAATTAACGTATATATAATAATAATAATCAATTATTTGTAACAATAAATGGGAATAGAAGAGAATTTTTTAAATTTTAATTAAACTTACCGTAAAATAAGACATAAATGGTATTAGTATTCTGTTTGATAGTTAGCCAGCAATACTTCAGTTGACGATTGTTATGATTTCATATGATTTGATAAAATTTCAACCATGGGGATTTGAAGTTGTTTAGTATCGATATCGATTATCGAAATATCAAGGCGCGCACAGTAAAAGTAAATAACTCGGTTGGTCACATAGTGCCACTGTCTAGTAAAGTGGACGCTAACAGAAATATAAAAAGAACTAAGAGCGGGATTTTCAATGAACTAGTTCGCATAGTTCACCTAAAGGAGCGCTCTTCCCACCTAGGTCGCTCGCGAACTACCCAAGACTAATCAGTTTATTAAGTGCCATATTCTCCGTGGAAGTTAATAGACTATTAGTCAACATGCCTTCGTGTTGTATTTTGCAATGTGGAGCAAAAAAGGACAAAAATGCACCTTTAATAACGCTTCACAGGTATGTCGCAAACTCCTATGATAAAGCGTGCTGATTTTAAATAATATCCATTCTAAATTGTTGTATTTTTATATTGACTTATAAAAGATGTTCGTGTATTTTACGATTTCTTTGTAAACATCATTTTATTGATTCCTACAAAATACGACTAGTGTTGGGGTATTAGATTTGTCGATATTTAATTTCATTAAATTTTAGGTTCCCCAGAAATGAAGATTTACACAGAAAATGGCTAGATGCCATTGGCATTGAAAATATCAATCCCCGACATAAGAACTGGTTGGTCTGCTCACTTCATTTCAAGGAAAGTAATTTTAATAAAACACTGGATGTAGTCAGATTGCGTGACAATGTCATTCCTTCAATTTCTCTGGTAAGTAGGTAATGGTAATTTCTTAAGTTTTCATAGTATGATATCCTGTGTCTTTTACCTATCTGCAGTCATCAGAAAGCTCGATTTCCTTCTACCACATAAAATATGATATGATGTCTGTCACCTGTATAACCCTAACACACAACACTGATTGTACCTAGGTATGGATCATTTGACAATAATTAACATATTAAAATTCGTATTAAATTTTTTAACAATTAACAATTGTTATTTATATTATCAAATACTGTTAAAAGTTGTTTTTATTGCCACTAAAGAGTATAATAGGGACTAGTATTTGTATAATGAATAATTTCAGTATTTATTCCTTTTGTATATTTTTAATAAGTTTCAGTAATAATATAATTAAATAGGTATTAAATGTTAATAAAAAATGGAATCGTCATTAAGAATAGTGACATCTGTTTGTCTGTTTGTGTAAGTGTTATTTTGTGTTTGTTGTTGTCGATGTTTTTTTTGGTCGCTACCTTGATAGCTTCACATCTTCTGCCTAAGCTACTGATATAATATATCAAAAATAAATAACTATTAAATATAAATTTAATTTAACAACATACAAGTTATCAAATTTAACAATAATTTCCATGCATAATTGTACCTTTAAGTTCTGCTGATGGCTTCGGTTTTTTGTTTATTTTTATTGCTAAGAGCCTTAATTAATAGATTTAAGAATTATTCAAATTGATCATAAGTTAATTAAACATTTTTAGTAGTCCTAATTACACTTTCAGTTTTTAGACAATAATGCCGACCTAAATATTTTTAGCCCGTTAATAAGCAGAAAATAAATGTTTTGTGTGAAAGGCAGAATATACATGAATCAACTCGGACTTTAACATCATCAGTACTAGCATCCATTCATGTTCCCGTGATAAAGGAAAATGTAAGTAAAAATAAGTTCAACATGTTAAATTACATCTGATTATTGTATAATATTTGCAAATTAATAAATAAGTAGTGGTTACGTCATACAACTAATTGCAACATCGATGATGATTCATTTTATGTATAGGTGTCATGATGCATGCGGACTTTGTTGGCCGCAACGTTGTAAATGAATAGTTTAAATACTACGTTTTTTTTAAATATGTTCATACCTAAAATTTGGAATGTAAATTAATATTGATATATAATAATATCAAATTGGCATTCTTTTTTCAAATACGCTCTTAGGGAAAAATAAAAGAACTTAGTCCGCCATTTTGATTCGTGCTGTGTGTGTTATGTGTTGGTTGCAGTTTATGATACTGGTTAATAATGGTGTGACTGATATATTAGTATTCGCTAAGATATTAGTAATATTGAAAGGATTCGTGGATTAGTAATCCGGCGAACTGTAATATGCTAATATTTCATATTCGCCTAATATCTGTAACGGGTATCCAAAATGAATCGGATAATATCATTCGATCTTCGGAATAGTTCGGATTCACTAGATTGGCGCCCGTTCGGATTCGTGAAAATATTAAAATATTTTCACGATACGCCGCGTCGTACGTACGAATGAGACAGACGTATTTCCTGCAGTATGCTGTTGTTTTAAGGTTCAAATTACAGTGAAATATTAGTTAATACTGATATATTAGTTAAGATATTTTCCTGCCGTATCAGTATCAGATCTTATTACTGTTACTTTAAGGTCCAAATTACAGTGAAATATTAGTTAATAATGACATATTAGTTAAGACATTATAATATTTGAAAGTGAATATATTAGTATCACCTAATCTTGAGAAATATCGGTACTAACCCATCTCTACAGGTTAATTTAAAAGTGTTTTGGCGTATTAATCAACAAATAAACTTTATTTGTAATCAAGATTAGTTCAAGATCTAACAGTTTAGATAATAATTTAAAAAAAAAACCGGAAATATCAATTAATAAAACATATTTTTCGTTAACGACCAACTCATGATACCAGCGCTTTGGGCATACCCAAAGCGCTGGTATCATTTTTATTTATTTTCGTAAATTTTAGTGTTGATATCTATGATCTCAAAATAAATCATATGATGTGAATGTGAAATATCTTAAACAATATTTAAAAAAAAATTAACATAGCTGTAAATTTGAAAAAGAAATAAATTATTTAAAAATTTCGAAAAAAACTACGTATTACTTATGAAAAAAAAATATTAATATTTATGTAAATAAATATTTTTGTACTATAATATATGTTGTTTATTTTTTTCCGTATGTATATGTTTACCAATTATATAAAAAAATATAAAAAGCATAAGCGATGACCTATGCTTTTTATATTTTTTTTATATAATTTTTGAATTAAAAATCCTCGACTAACAAATACATATTTTTCTCAAAGTGTCGTGTTACACCTGAATTATTTCGTAGCTTAAGCCATTTAAATTAAACAATTCTCATACCAGTTTATTGCAGTGCTCAAGACCTCTTAAAAAATATATGCTTTACAGTATCTGATTCAATCCAAGCAACTCATAAATCATTTTTGTGACCACGGTACACCGGAACGAACTCGGAACGTGTGCGCGTAACGGTCCGTGTTTTTTTAGAAAAAAATGCGAAAATGGCTGGTGGTGTGAGCGGTCATTAAAAACTAAAATTAGAACTAATTTGTAACTAAAATGTAACTTTGTGTTATTACACATTTTAGCTTTGCTTACGTCGATAAAAAATAATGAGATTCAGCGTTGCCTACAAAGGTGGCTCAAGAAAATATATGGTAACGCATAAGAATGATAATTATATAAACAGAAACACAAAAAATATTGCAACGTCATGAAAATATCGTTACAATAATCAACCTTATTTTTGTACGCTATGATTTAATTCTATTGCTACTATTGCTCCGCTTTATCGACGACAACTCGTAAAATTATGTTAGGCCCTTAGAAATATCCCCTATAAGTTAAGACGTTTTCGTAACACGACGCATGCGTACGTTGACTGTGATTGGACAAAATAAGACCACATATTCATTTCTATTCTTATCTTATTAGCCACTTTTAAAGTCGTAATCTTGAATCTGTTTATTTGTGATCGAATGTCACAAAATAACAAATTTACGTTGACATTTTGATTTGTCAACTCGATCTCTCTTTATCAATTTACTATTTGTTTGAGTGAGTCCAGGGATCGTTTTTATTGGAATTTTAAATTGGTAGGTAGTACTGCAACCATGCAGGTGCTAATACGAATATAATCACACAACAAAGACGTTATATATACTGACGTATGAAATTGTCGGAAGTGTCCTAGAACCTCAGAATTAGTCAACTAAAGCACAGAATACTGGAGACTAAAGAAGTAAATCTAAAGCCTAATTATTAGTGAAAATACTTTATTTTATTGTCTAGCTTGATTAATATAAAATTTTATTTACTATAAACGTTTTAGTACGGACCTACTTTGCGTTTCAATATTTTTGGGAACGTTTTAAGCGTTATCAATATAGGTACTAGTAAATTATGTTAAGATTTTGTTCTTACACGTCAAAGATCACCTCTAATACAATAACATATTTTTTGGTTGAAAATACGTAAATCAGGAAACAACGTTTATCGATAAAACATAAATGTTACTTTCTGGACATCCTTAATAATGTTAACACGGCAACCATATTGTGTGTATAAATGACACGTTTTTTCTGTAGCTATTTCATGTCCATATATTTAGAGGTCAATGGTAAATACGAATACGAATGAAATTAAAATTAAAAATTAAAAAAAAAACTATCCATAGATGACAAACAGTCAATGTTGCCAGTTGCCACGTGTTGTAAACAAGGAACTTATATACGGTAACTGGAATTATTATGAACCAATATCTGAAAAATAAATATGTGCTTTATTTCATAACAGATAAAGTTAACATTTGTTTCTTACTTAACAGAGGGGAAAAACGTTCTAAGCAAGACAACGACAAGAGTGGATGTTGTCCCTTTCTTGCAATTGCAAGTGTAAATAAAACTATCTGATGGTAGATTTTTATATATTCGGTAATCGTTAAATCCCTTTTATTCATACACGTCGATAAATACATTAGCATAAAATGTATTGTAATTAACATAGTGAGTTCTAAAATGTGCTTATTTTAATTATCACGTAATTACTTATGCAATGCAAAAACTGTTTCTCAAATAAGTAAAATTACTTAGTAGTAATTTGCAAACTACGCATGACCGCACTTATATATCGCGATCGGCGCTTTATTTAGTAGAAAGAGACACACTCCACCCATGTCGTGGTACTCTTTGGAACGATTTTGAAGCGCGTGTGAACATTCCGGGAAGAATGTAACTTCCTTGGTTGTAGATGACGTCACGATGACGTATCTCACAAAACAATTTAACCTACATAACGGAATGTAGGTATCTTTTTTAATTCAATGGTACTTACTCTCAAAGAGCTCCTTAAAAAGCAAAATGTTCAGTTTGAATTTAATATTAAAATCAAGATTAACCCCGATATTTTGTATACATTTAGGCCATTTACAATATACTTCATGAAGTTTCATTTGCTGTTTTATATTTAGCAACAGTTTCAATCGAATTTTTATAACAAGAAAAAATACATTGCGGAACTCTATTACCTAGTAGTCACGATTGTAGTGACACGTAACAGCCAACCGCTCTCCTTTTTCGACCTGCCTGGCAGAAAGGCAGTTGGTCTATTTTTCAATAGAGCCCGGACCAACACGGAAAAATCTTCGTCTCGTATTCCTTATTACTCCTGTTTATTTCGTATATATGCGCAAACTAATACAATCATTTTATTATTTCCATGACCCACAGTCCACTTAGCTGTAAATATCGAACAATCGCTAAACTTATCCAAGATGTCGACAAGTGGGCAGTGGGCACAATTTCCCGTGGCCAGGCCGTATAAGTGTTCTGTGCTTCGATTCGATGCACGATTCGATAGATATGTGACAATATAGTGTTTCGTCAATACATTATAGTTTTAGCTTGGGCCGATATCCGATTTACGATATTGTAACAATATATAGTTTTAACTTTCAATATCTATGCATATCTTAATGTATATACGTTTTGTATGGCCCATTCCTTTAGTTCATCTTACTACAAAGAGTATATAGGTAATCACTACGATGAAGTATTAGGTATAGGTGGAGCTAGCACTCGTAGTAATCACTTGAAACACATATTTACGTTATATCTCTGTCTATGAGGTCTCCCTATCTCTTTTTATACAGCTGTGTTAGAAAGAGAGGGTAAGACCTCAAAAGGTGACAGCAGTATTTAAAATTGTGTTTCAGGTAGGTATTAGAAGCATGAAGCTGTATTATATCTAGAGGCAGCACTTCTAGTACCTACTTGAAACACAATTTCAAATACTGTTGTCATTTTCGAGGTCCTACCCTCTCTTTCTAACACGGCTGTATAAAAAGAGATAGGGAGACCTCATAGACAGAGATATAACGTAAATATGTGTTTCATGTGATAACTACGAGTGCTAGCTCCAGCTATACCTAATACTTCATGATTAGAATCATTAAATATATATATATATATATATATCTAGCTCCAGATATAATACAACTACATGATCACTACAACGTAGGTTTTTGGTTTTTATCTTACTAGTGTGTGGAGGTCTGTGACCATAGACTAGTATATAATATTATGCTTTGTCTGTAGGCTTGGGCCTAACCAAGGAATTTTTATACGATAACTGGAATTGTTACGAGGTAATATTTGAAAAATAAAAATGTACTTTATTTTGTTACAAATAAAGTTGACATTTGTTTCTTACTTAACAGAGGGGAAAAACATTCTGAGCAAGACAACGACAAGAGTGCATGTTGTCCCTTTCTTGCAATTGCCAGTGTAAGAAAAACTAACTGATGGTAGATTTTTATATATTTGGTAATCGTTAAATCCCTTTTATTCATACACATCGATAAATACATTAGCATAAAATGTATTGTAATTAACATAGTGAGTTCCAAAATGTGCTTATTTTAATTATTACGTATATACTTATGCAATGCAAAAACTGTTTTTCAAATTAGTAGAATTACTTCGTAGTAATTTGCAAACTAAGCATGGCCGCACTTATATATGGCGATTGGTGCCTTATTTAGTAGAAAGAGACACACTCCACTCATGTGGTACTCTTCGGAACGATTTTGAAGCGCGTGTGAACATTCCGGGTAGAATATAACTTCCTTGGGCCTAACCGGTCACTACAGAGAGCGCTCAATTTAGTTCATAATCCAAGGTTGAACTAGTTCGTTCTATTAGTTCATTAGTTCTTTTTTTGAAATAATTTATTAAGAACAATAAATAAAGAAAAAAAACAGTAGCAGTCGTGGGACTGCCGATAGAAGTGAAAACGGAACTATTAAGTTGAGAGTAATTAAAACTATATAACTATATAAAGCGTCCAACGCGCACATAATACAGTCAGAAATAGTCGATGTATTAGTGTATACGTGTACACAGGCTACTGCGCGTGCGCTAGTCTGGCTCTCCATAGCTATAGATATATTATTATCATTAGCATGTCGGTGACGCGAACCGAGGATTTTACCCTCTACCAAAACGCTCAACGCGCCTAAAGAAGTTTTCACTTCAAAAAACAGTAGCAGTCGTGGGACTGCCGATAGAAGTGAAAACGGAACTATTAAGTTGAGAGTAATTAAAACTATATGCAATATAACTAAAACTATATGCAAAATAACTATATGCAATATCATTAGCATGTCGGTGACGCGAACCTAGGATTTTACCCTCTACCAAAACGCTCAACGCGCCTAAAGAAGTTTTCACTTCAAAAAAATATAGTTATGATTATTGTAAGTTTTGTTTATTGTTATTTAAAAAATACAAAGTATTACATGAAAATTTTACACATCCATTTATATAATATGAGATTTTTTATTTAAATAATGAAAAATAAAATAATTTATATTAATGATTAGTCAACAGCTAGGCTAGTTCCTAGTATAATGTGTAATTATATTAGAATACTTAAAAAGTATGAATTTTTACAATTAAAGTTGACTTTTTTGTTATGGCACATAAAATCTTTTATCGAAATAAAAACGAAAAATTAAAATGATTTACATTAATAATTAGTCATAATTAACGTGATATATAATAATAATAATCAATTATTTGTAACAATAAATGGGAATAGATGAGAATTTTTTTAATTAGGGCGAGCAAAGCGAGCCCTACACTAGGCCACTTTCTATGCACTCTTGTGGTACATTTTACTGTAAAATTATCAGACTTTTAGGTTTGTGCTTCGACGTAGTAGTTTAAATTCATGTCTAGATATGCTATCTAGCATAAAAATACCATTTTACAGACCTTAAAAAAATAGAAGATACAATTTGTATTAAAATCTTATTACTAATAACGATATCTATTATAATAACGAGTTAAAATCGATAGAAGATATGTTTTGTATTAGAATCTTATTTCTAGTAACGCCATCTATTATAAAACCTACGAGTTAAAATCGATTGAGGGTAGGCGCCTCGAAATTTTGAGTCATCACTTTTTCCAGATTAGTGATACAAAAAATATGTAAGCAAATTGTAACTAATAATACAGATTATGTTAAAATTTAAATCTTGCCATCTTGATGTTTTGTGAGTTATGATTTATAATTATGCAATTCTGGAGACAATTTTTACCTTGCGCTGCTCTTCTGTAGCATCCACTCCAGTCTTGACCGCCCGGTTGGTCGAGTGGTTAGCAACCCTGACTACGCAATCTCGGGTTCGATATTCTTGTATTTATATATGTACTTCTATGTATTAGTATAGTTGACTAACGCCCATAGCACAAGCAAATAATTTGCTTACTTTGGGGTTAAGATCAGTAAGTGTAATTTGTCCCGTGAAAAAAATAAATTAAAAAAACTCGGTTTCAACTTTTCCAGCAATTTCAGCAATAATCAGCCGACTACCCAAAAAGAAGGAGGTTCCTATTTGGGCGGAATCTTTTTTTAAGTATGTTCACTGATTATATTCGAAGACGCCTGAACCGATAAGGATTTTTTTTTATTTCAGTGAGTACCTAGATACTTCTCAGGTTATTTTAATTTGACGAAGATCTGATGCAGAGTACGGGAGATACTGGAAGTGGGAAATCAACTGTTTGCAAGATTTCTGCGTTTAAATTATCTCATATTTGTATAGTATTATTAGAGCAATTTTAAATAACATGTTTAAAAATATTTTTAAAAGATTTTAAAACTTTACGCAGGAAATTATAATTATTAACCGCGATTTCCAAAAATCGAGTTTTCATCAGATCTCCATGGTTTGAGATTCTTGAAACGTGATTATATTTTTTCAATGACGTCAGTATATATCTGTATGTGCGCACGTGATTAAATCTCTCACAGATTTTAAACGACCTGGCTGATCGAAAAACGGTTTGCGGTGAAAGATCAAGATCAATAATCAAATTCGAAAGTTTTAAAAATTAAAACAGTATCAGAAATAGCTATAGGGCCATCAGTTTGATCAGCTTAGCATCGAAGGTGTATAGTAAAACATGGAAAGGAGAATGCAAGGGAAGTCCGAAGGAATGTTGTGTTAGGCACAAGGGGGTTATAGGTCTAGAGCAGGGATGTGTGCGGGGAACAGAGTGAATAGAGCGTTAGAGAGATTACTTAAAAGCCCACTTTTAAGTCAGGGTCCCCGCCCGTCTTGCCCTGCATAATCATGTGCCTATCCCAACGATATTGTATGAAAGTGAGAGTTGGGTATGTTAGAAGGGCATGAAAGTATAAACAACGCAGTCGATGAAACAAATAGCTATGAAAAATATGTCGCGCAACTCTCGCGGACCGGGTTCGTAATGTTGAAGTGAGAGAGAAGTTATGCTTGAAAAAAAGTGTTGGTGTAAAGATGAGAAAGGGCATGCTCCGTTGGTTCGGACATGTAGAAAGAACGGTAGGTGAAAGATTAACAAAACAGATATACAATGCGAGAGATGCAATACTTTATTATTTATTTTTCTATACATTAAAAGATTATAGACTTTATTATTATAAATAAAGTCTATACATTAAAAGATTTAATTCTCATAAAAATATTTTTCAAACAATATTACTAGATAGTATAACTTTGCGAGCCCTTACAAAGCTCTGCTTTTTGCTAGTTTTAATTAAACTTACCGTAAAATAAGACATAAATGGTATTAGTATTCTGTTTGATAATTAGCCGGCAATACTTCAGTTGACGATTGTTATGATTTCATATGATTTGATAAAATTTCAAGCATGGGGACTTGAAGTTGTTTAGTAGCGATATCGATTATCGAAATATCAAGGCGCGCACAGTAAAAGTAAATAACTCGGTTGGTCACATAGTGCCACTATCTAGTAAAGTGGACGCTAACAGAAATATAAAAAGAACTAAGAGCGGATTTTCAATGAACTAGTTCGCATAGTTCACCTAAAGGAGCGCTCTTCCCACCTAGGTCGCTCGCGAACTACCCAAGACTATTTATCTGTGGATTGTGACTATTGACTATAGTTGTCTTATTTTTGTTTATAAATAGGTACCTAGAAAAAGCGCGGGAAACATAAAATTTGGCGGACGTCATTTTTGGTTCTGCGACTTTTTATATTATTATTTAGCGAAACAGAGGATCGATATTAGTTTTATTTGTGTAAATATTTAATTTTATGTAAATATCATTAGTTTTACTATCAGTTTAAAGTAGGTAAGTCTCCTTTTCACTTTTTAAAATGAACAAACCCCCTGACGATCCTGGAGGTGGACCTCTCCAGGTAGCGCACTATGTTACTATAGATGAGAGTAGTGTCGATACAGATACTTCGCTTTCTTCAACTCAAACAACTAATAGGAAAAGATCTCATACATCTAATAAAATATGCAAACACTGCAATAAACGGCGCAAAAAGCGCAACAATGAATTGAAATCTACTGACTGTCAGTGTTCTCACTCTGTTTCTGAAATCTCAGATATAAATAATGCTTCGGGCGCCTCATTTATTACTGGTGATAATAATGTAAATGATAATGTTACAATGAAAGATTTGTCAAACCCCCTAACAAATAGTAAGGAACCCCAAAAACCTAAAGATTATATTAACTACCGCACACAGTATGAATCTACAGACCTTGGACCTTACGTTATTCATGTCCAAAGAGTTATTACATCTCCGACTGATAATGTTACTCTACATCCAGTCTCGTTTGGGCGATTCCTTAAAAATAATACTTTTAAAAATATAATTGATGGTAGCCTCAAGAAAATTGGACGCAACCGATTATCTCTATCATTTTCGGACCACAATGACGCAAACCACTTTATTAATGACCCTAATCTCTCAAATAAAAACTTCAAAGCTTTTATCCCATCATTTAACGTTTCACGAGTAGGCGTAATTAGAGGTGTTCCCTCAGACTGGTCACCTGAGGAAATTGCTAATAATGTTAAGGTTCCCATTGGTTGTGGAAAAATAATAAAGGTTAGAAGAATAAACCGTAAAATAACTATTAATGATAACACTACCTGGAAACCAACAGAGACAGTTGTCGTAACTTTTGATGGACAGACTTTACCGAAACGTGTCTACGTTTGTTATAATGCTCTCCCAGTAGATTTATACATTTACCCTACTATACAATGCTATAAATGCTGTAGGTACGGTCATACTAAAATAACTTGCAGATCCAACCCAAGATGCTTTAAATGTGGAAAGGATCATTGTGGAGACTCTTGTACTAGCGAGGCTGATTTCAATGTTAATTGTTGTTTATGTAAGGGATCTCACTTTGCCACTAGCAAATCATGCCCAGAACATTTAAGACAAAAAAACATTAAAATGTTTATGGCTCAAAACTGTGTCTCTTATGCCGAGGCATCAAAAAATTATCCCCCGGTCTCCAAATCATATGCTGATGCCATCTCAACACCTATTAAAACTGCTCTTCATCCACTTTTGAAAAAAAACTTAGATTCGCAAGAACAATCCCATAGGTCATACAAAAAAACAATATTTCAGAAACCTAAACCCCATACAAAAGTCAGTAAGAGTTATGACTTTGATTTCCAAAATTCAGTTATTAATGAATATAATTCCACTAATTCTAGAGAAAATGGTACTTTGTTGACAAAAAATAATAACAATAATCAAGAATCAGCCTCAATAGGCATGATTATATCTTTTATTAAATTTTTATCTCAGTCCGAAGTAATAACACCGTCCAACGCTGCTTTAATGACAGAAAGTTTAATTAATTATTCTAAATTTAATGGTGATCATGGACAGTCAAGCCAAAATTCTTCAATGGAACTCGCAGAGCATCACCAACAAGAAAAGTGAATTAATTCACTTATTAAATAAATATGAGCCATTTTTAGTGGCTCTTTCAGAAACTTGGTTAAGACCAAGTTGTACTTTTAAATTCTCTGGATACACTAGTATCCGAGAAGATAGATCTGATGGTTATGGAGGTGTAGCCATCATGATCAAAAAAGGATATAATTTTTCCATTGTTAATCTTCCTGTACATACTGTAAATATGTCTATATTAGCTGTTAATGTAAATAATATTTGTTTCGTGTCACTTTATATTCCACATCCAAATTTGAATATTTTGACAGAACTTAATAACCTATTAGCCATACTACCTAAACCCTTTATTGTGTTAGGTGATTTTAATTCTCATCATCAAGCCTGGGGTTGTTCCTCCAGTAACTATTATGGTGAAGAACTTTTGAAAGTCATTGAAGAATTAAATTTATGTATTTTAAACAACGGTTCTCCCACTCGTCGCACAAAACCCTCCGAAGGCAAAAGCGCTATAGACCTGTCCATTTGCAGTCCCAATTTAGCACCTTCTTTGACATGGTACACACTCCCATTTACGTTTGGAAGTGATCACTTCCCCATAATAATAAATTTCCCTTCTGCATATCATAAAACTTCACCTAAATCTACATCATATTTCAAATATAATTTGCATAACCCGGATTGGCACAAGTTTAATAATTTGATGGAAGTTGGTGTTAATGTTTTGCCTAACATTTCCTCATATAATGACTCTTCTTGTGCAGAAGCCTTTACTCAATTAATTATAAAATCAGCTGAAAACACTTTTCCCATTAAAAAACAATTAACTAAGAAAATAAATACGCCACCTTGGTGGGACAAAGAGTGCTCAGACGCTATTAAGGAAAGGAAAGCTGCTGAAAAATTTTATTGTCAGTATACAACTACAGAAAATTTTAATATTCTCACTAATATTATAAAAACTACTCGTCGATTATTAAAAAAGAAAAAAGCTGAAGGTTGGAAGAAATTCTGCTCTTCCTTATCACCCCAAACAAAACCTTCAAGTGTATGGTTAAACATAAGAAAATTTAGATCTGCATATAAGGTTTCTAATAATAATGAAATGTGTCCATTGTTAATAAATCAGCTGATAGATCATCTTGCTCCACCTACAGTACCAGAATGTATCCTTTCTCTTCCTTCTACTTCTTCTTCAGACAATTTTTCCCCTTTTACGTTATTTGAGCTTAAAGGTATCCTTCAAAATGTTAAAGACTCTACTCCTGGATGGGATAATATTAACTACTCATTTTTAAATAACATGACTGATAAATCTCTATCATACTTATTAAAGGTTATGAACTCCCTTGTTTCTACAGGTAATATACCTCAGACATGGAAGTCACATTCTGTTATCCCTATCCTTAAACCTGATAAAAACCCTTCTGACCCTTTTTCATACAGACCCATTGTGCTTTCATCAGTTATGTTGAAAATTCTAGAGCACCTTGTCAAACTTCGCTTAGAATGGTTTATTGAAAGCAGAAATTTATTAAGTCAAAGTCAGTATGGTTTTAGGAGAGGAAAGAGCACCATAGATAATATTAGCTTACTTATAACTGATATTAGATTAGCTTTCACTCATAACAAATCTGTTTTAGCAGCTTTTTTAGATATATCCTCAGCATATGATAATGTAATTCTATCAATTCTGAAAAATAAGCTAGTGAAATTAAACATACCATTTTATTTAATTAATGTTATTATGAATATTGTATACAATAGAACTATTAATTTAGCAAATGACCCTAATAATTTAAAAAGACAACAATATAAAGGTCTTCCACAAGGTTCTGTTTTAAGTCCAATCCTTTACAACATATACTCATATGATATAGAAACTGTAGCAACTAGCAATGTAAATGTTCTTCAGTATGCTGATGACCTCCTTTTATACTCAACTGACAAATCTATACAGATGGCTTGTGATAATCTTTCCATGTCTATTCTATCCCTACAGACTTGGCTTAATAACAATGGTCTTGATATTTCTGTTTCTAAAAGTTCCATAGTTTTATTTTCTCGCACAAAATTTCCACCCCCTATAAATATTACTTACAAAAATAGTTCAATTCCTGTTAAATCAAAAACAAAATTCTTAGGTATAATACTAGATAATAAACTCCAAGGACTAGATCATTGTGAGTATATAGCAGCAAAGTGTGAACGTAATATCAATTTAATGAGATGTGTTTCTGGGGTTTGGTGGGGTGCACACCCATCTACATTAAAACTTATGTATAATGCATTAATAAGAAGTTTATTGGATTATGGAATGTTTTTACTAGAACCATGTAGTAAGATTGGTCTAAAGAAAATTGACTCTGTTCAAATTAAAGCATTACGAATTGTTCTAGGAGCAATGAAATCCAGCCCTGTTTCTGCCCTACAAGTAGAATGTGCTGAACCTCCATTACATTTACGACGTAAATATCTATCTGACAGGTTTTTCCTTCGCACTTTGGAATCACAAAATCACCCTCTGCTTACAAAGCTCTCTAGTCTTAGTGATTTAATGTCAGATAAGTATTGGAAACACAAAACAATCCCAGCCCTTGTATACAGCTATATGAAATATCACAGCCTTAAGCCTTTTACTTTTACATCCCCTATAAATCCCTTATATAAACACAATTATGAATCATTAACTCTGCAGCCTGTTGTAGTAAATTTAGGTATAGATAAACAATCTTTGTATGCCAATCAATATTTTAACAATATTATCAATGAAAAATGGCAAGATTTTCATTTGATTTTTACTGATGCATCCAAAAATAATAGTAATGTTGGAATAGGTGTATACCATAAACAGTACAATATTGTTCAAAAAATCAAATTTCCACCGGAAGCATCTGTATTTACAGGTGAATGTTATGGACTTTATAAAGCTGTAGAATACATACACATTATGAAACTACCCAAGTGTATGATTCTGACTGATTCACTAAGTGCTCTACATTGTTTGCAAAAGTTCCCTTTAAAATCCAAATTTATTCCTCCTATTATTTTAGACTTAAGAAATCTTTTATACAAATGTACTTTTAAATATAATCATATTATTTACTTTGCCTGGGTTCCAAGCCATTGTAATATCACTGGAAATGAGCGAGCTGATCGGTGTGCTAAAGAGGCAGTTCAGTGTGGTGATTTATACCCCTACATTAATTATTGCCATGATCTAGCTGCTCTCCCTAAACTCCATCTTAAGCAGTCATGGCAAAGTGTCTGGGATAGTGGTACATTGGTGAAAGGCAAAACCTATTCCCAATTACAACCATTGATACCTTCTAAACCTTGGTTTTCTGTAGTGAAATTAAATAAGTTGTCAACATCTGTTATCACCAGAATGAGGCTTGGTCACACTAATTCTCCTGAACACCTCTTCAAGCTACACATCAAAGATAGCAATGTTTGTGAGTGTGGCACTGATATTGGAGATCTCAATCATATATTTTTTGCTTGTCCTAAATACAATCATTCATCATTATATAACAATCTATATTCTAATGACATTCCTTTACCTACATCCATTCTAACCCTGTTATTAAACCCTTGTATGTATAATATTCTTTCATTATTCATTCAAGAAAATAATATTAATATTTAAGCGTAGTTAGATACATTTAGTATCTAATACCAAATTAATATTAACCCACTTGTAAATATTATACAAATAACTAAGTATTATCTCTGTATATATTTATTTAAATATTATTGTTGTAAATAATTTATAATTTTAGTATCTATGTTATTTTGATTACTTTCTGATCCTCTATTTTCCTGTCAATCCAAATTCCAAATCCTAGTTTATTGTCTAAAATATGTTTCCTCGTTTTACTTGATCATGGCAGTTGCTTAACGCCCATGCCAAAAAGAAAAAAAAAAAAAAAAAAAAATAGGTACCTAGAAAAGCGCGGGAAACATAAAATTTGGCGGACGTCATTTTTGGTTCTGCGACTTTTTATATTATTATTTAGCGAAACAGAGGATCGATATTAGTTTTATTTGTGTAAATATTTAATTTTATGTAAATATCATTAGCTTTACTATCAGTTTAAAGTAGGTAAGTCTCCTTTTCACTTTTTAAAATGAACAAACCCCCTGACGATCCTGGAGGTGGACCTCTCCAGGTAGCGCACTATGTTACTATAGATGAGAGTAGTGTCGATACAGATACTTCGCTTTCTTCAACTCAAACAACTAATAGGAAAAGATCTCATACATCTAATAAAATATGCAAACACTGCAATAAACGGCGCAAAAAGCGCAACAATGAATTGAAATCTACTGACTGTCAGTGTTCTCACTCTGTTTCTGAAATCTCAGATATAAATAATGCTTCGGGCGCCTCATTTATTACTGGTGATAATAATGTAAATGATAATGTTACAATGAAAGATTTGTCAAACCCCCTAACAAATAGTAAGGAACCCCAAAAACCTAAAGATTATATTAACTACCGCACACAGTATGAATCTACAGACCTTGGACCTTACGTTATTCATGTCCAAAGAGTTATTACATCTCCGACTGATAATGTTACTCTACATCCAGTCTCGTTTGGGCGATTCCTTAAAAATAATACTTTTAAAAATATAATTGATGGTAGCCTCAAGAAAATTGGACGCAACCGATTATCTCTATCATTTTCGGACCACAATGACGCAAACCACTTTATTAATGACCCTAATCTCTCAAATAAAAACTTCAAAGCTTTTATCCCATCATTTAACGTTTCACGAGTAGGAGTAATTAGAGGTGTTCCCTCAGACTGGTCACCTGAGGAAATTGCTAATAATGTTAAGGTTCCCATTGGTTGTGGAAAAATAATAAAGGTTAGAAGAATAAACCGTAAAATAACTATTAATGATAACACTACCTGGAAACCAACAGAGACAGTTGTCGTAACTTTTGATGGACAGACTTTACCGAAACGTGTCTACGTTTGTTATAATGCTCTCCCAGTAGATTTATACATTTACCCTACTATACAATGCTATAAATGCTGTAGGTACGGTCATACTAAAATAACTTGCAGATCCAACCCAAGATGCTTTAAATGTGGAAAGGATCATTGTGGAGACTCTTGTACTAGCGAGGCTGATTTCAATGTTAATTGTTGTTTATGTAAGGGATCTCACTTTGCCACTAGCAAATCATGCCCAGAACATTTAAGACAAAAAAACATTAAAATGTTTATGGCTCAAAACTGTGTCTCTTATGCCGAGGCATCAAAAAATTATCCCCCGGTCTCCAAATCATATGCTGATGCCATCTCAACACCTATTAAAACTGCTCTTCATCCACTTTTTAAAAAAAACTTAGATTCGCAAGAACAATCCCATAGGTCATACAAAAAAACAATATTTCAGAAACCTAAACCCCATACAAAAGTCAGTAAGAGTTATGACTATGATTTCCAAAATTCAGTTATTAATGAATATAATTCCACTAATTCTAGAGAAAATGGTACTTTGTTGACAAAAAATAATAACAATAATCAAGAATCAGCCTCAATAGGCATGATTATATCTTTTATTAAATTTTTATCTCAGTCCGAAGTAATAACACCGTCCAACGCTGCTTTAATGACAGAAAGTTTAATTAATTATTCTAAATTTAATGGTGATCATGGACAGTCAAGCCAAAATTCTTCAATGGAACTCGCAGAGCATCACCAACAAGAAAAGTGAATTAATTCACTTATTAAATAAATATGAGCCATTTTTAGTGGCTCTTTCAGAAACTTGGTTAAGACCAAGTTGTACTTTTAAATTCTCTGGATACACTAGTATCCGAGAAGATAGATCTGATGGTTATGGAGGTGTAGCCATCATGATCAAAAAAGGATATAATTTTTCCATTGTTAATCTTCCTGTACATACTGTAAATATGTCTATATTAGCTGTTAATGTAAATAATATTTGTTTCGTGTCACTTTATATTCCACATCCAAATTTGAATATTTTGACAGAACTTAATAACCTATTAGCCATACTACCTAAACCCTTTATTGTGTTAGGTGATTTTAATTCTCATCATCAAGCCTGGGGTTGTTCCTCCAGTAATTATTATGGTGAAGAACTTTTGAAAGTCATTGAAGAATTAAATTTATGTATTTTAAACAACGGTTCTCCCACTCGTCGCACAAAACCCTCCGAAGGCAAAAGCGCTATAGACCTGTCCATTTGCAGTCCCAATTTAGCACCTTCTTTGACATGGTACACACTCCCATTTACGTTTGGAAGTGATCACTTCCCCATAATAATAAATTTCCCTTCTGCATATCATAAAACTTCACCTAAATCTACATCATATTTCAAATATAATTTGCATAACCCGGATTGGCACAAGTTTAATAATTTGATGGAAGTTGGTGTTAATGTTTTGCCTAACATTTCCTCATATAATGACTCTTCTTGTGCAGAAGCCTTTACTCAATTAATTATAAAATCAGCTGAAAACACTTTTCCCATTAAAAAACAATTAACTAAGAAAATAAATACGCCACCTTGGTGGGACAAAGAGTGCTCAGACGCTATTAAGGAAAGGAAAGCTGCTGAAAAATTTTATTGCCAGTATACAACTACAGAAAATTTTAATATTCTCACTAATATTATAAAAACTACTCGTCGATTATTAAAAAAGAAAAAAGCTGAAGGTTGGAAGAAATTCTGCTCTTCCTTATCACCCCAAACAAAACCTTCAAGTGTATGGTTAAACATAAGAAAATTTAGATCTGCATATAAGGTTTCTAATAATAATGAAATGTGTCCATTGTTAATAAATCAGCTGATAGATCATCTTGCTCCACCTACAGTACCAGAATGTATCCTTTCTCTTCCTTCTACTTCTTCTTCAGACAATTTTTCCCCTTTTACGTTATTTGAGCTTAAAGGTATCCTTCAAAATGTTAAAGACTCTACTCCTGGATGGGATAATATTAACTACTCATTTTTAAATAACATGACTGATAAATCTCTATCATACTTATTAAAGGTTATGAACTCCCTTGTTTCTACAGGTAATATACCTCAGACATGGAAGTCACATTCTGTTATCCCTATCCTTAAACCTGATAAAATCCCTTCTGACCCTTTTTCATACAGACCCATTGTGCTTTCATCAGTTATGTTGAAAATTCTAGAGCACCTTGTCAAACTTCGCTTAGAATGGTTTATTGAAAGCAGAAATTTATTAAGTCAAAGTCAGTATGGTTTTAGGAGAGGAAAGAGCACCATAGATAATATTAGCTTACTTATAACTGATATTAGATTAGCTTTCACTCATAACAAATCTGTTTTAGCAGCTTTTTTAGATATATCCTCAGCATATGATAATGTAATTCTATCAATTCTGAAAAATAAGCTAGTGAAATTAAACATACCATTTTATTTAATTAATGTTATTATGAATATTGTATACAATAGAACTATTAATTTAGCAAATGACCCTAATAATTTAAAAAGACAACAATATAAAGGTCTTCCACAAGGTTCTGTTTTAAGTCCAATCCTTTACAACATATACTCATATGATATAGAAACTGTAGCAACTAGCAATGTAAATGTTCTTCAGTATGCTGATGACCTCCTTTTATACTCAACTGACAAATCTATACAGATGGCTTGTGATAATCTTTCCATGTCTATTCTATCCCTACAGACTTGGCTTAATAACAATGGTCTTGATATTTCTGTTTCTAAAAGTTCCATAGTTTTATTTTCTCGCACAAAATTTCCACCCCCTATAAATATTACTTACAAAAATAGTTCAATTCCTGTTAAATCAAAAACAAAATTCTTAGGTATAATACTAGATAATAAACTCCAAGGACTAGATCATTGTGAGTATATAGCAGCAAAGTGTGAACGTAATATCAATTTAATGAGATGTGTTTCTGGGGTTTGGTGGGGTGCACACCCATCTACATTAAAACTTATGTATAATGCATTAATAAGAAGTTTATTGGATTATGGAATGTTTTTACTAGAACCATGTAGTAAGATTGGTCTAAAGAAAATTGACTCTGTTCAAATTAAAGCATTACGAATTGTTCTAGGAGCAATGAAATCCAGCCCTGTTTCTGCCCTACAAGTAGAATGTGCTGAACCTCCATTACATTTACGACGTAAATATCTATCTGACAGGTTTTTCCTTCGCACTTTGGAATCACAAAATCACCCTCTGCTTACAAAGCTCTCTAGTCTTAGTGATTTAATGTCAGATAAGTATTGGAAACACAAAACAATCCCAGCCCTTGTATACAGCTATATGAAATATCACAGCCTTAAGCCTTTTACTTTTACATCCCCTATAAATCCCTTATATAAACACAATTATGAATCATTAACTCTGCAGCCTGTTGTAGTAAATTTAGGTATAGATAAACAATCTTTGTATGCCAATCAATATTTTAACAATATTATCAATGAAAAATGGCAAGATTTTCATTTGATTTTTACTGATGCATCCAAAAATAATAGTAATGTTGGAATAGGTGTATACCATAAACAGTACAATATTGTTCAAAAAATCAAATTTCCACCGGAAGCATCTGTATTTACAGGTGAATGTTATGGACTTTATAAAGCTGTAGAATACATACACATTATGAAACTACCCAAGTGTATGATTCTGACTGATTCACTGAGTGCTCTACATTGTTTGCAAAAGTTCCCTTTAAAATCCAAATTTATTCCTCCTATTATTTTAGACTTAAGAAATCTTTTATACAAATGTACTTTTAAATATAATCATATTATTTACTTTGCCTGGGTTCCAAGCCATTGTAATATCACTGGAAATGAGCGAGCTGATCGGTGTGCTAAAGAGGCAGTTCAGTGTGGTGATTTATACCCCTACATTAATTATTGCCATGATCTAGCTGCTCTCCCTAAACTCCATCTTAAGCAGTCATGGCAAAGTGTCTGGGATAGTGGTACATTGGTGAAAGGCAAAACCTATTCCCAATTACAACCATTGATACCTTCTAAACCTTGGTTTTCTGTAGTGAAATTAAATAAGTTGTCAACATCTGTTATCACCAGAATGAGGCTTGGTCACACTAATTCTCCTGAACACCTCTTCAAGCTACACATCAAAGATAGCAATGTTTGTGAGTGTGGCACTGATATTGGAGATCTCAATCATATATTTTTTGCTTGTCCTAAATACAATCATTCATCATTATATAACAATCTATATTCTAATGACATTCCTTTACCTACATCCATTCTAACCCTGTTATTAAACCCTTGCATGTATAATATACTTTCATTATTCATTCAAGAAAATAATATTAATATTTAAGCGTAGTTAGATACATTTAGTATCTAATACCAAATTAATATTAACCCACTTGTAAATATTATACAAATAACTAAGTATTATCTCTGTATATATTTATTTAAATATTATTGTTGTAAATAATTTATAATTTTAGTATCTATGTTATTTTGATTACTTTCTGATCCTCTATTTTCCTGTCAATCCAAATTCCAAATCCTAGTTTATTGTCTAAAATATGTTTCCTCGTTTTACTTGATCATGGCAGTTGCTTAACGCCCATGCCAAAAAGAAAAAAAAAAAAAAAAAAAATAGGTACCTAGGGAAAAGCGCGGGAAACATAAAATTTGGCGGACGTCATTTTTGGTTCTGCGACTTTTTATATTATTATTTAGCGAAACAGAGGATCGATATTAGTTTTATTTGTGTAAATATTTAATTTTATGTAAATATCATTAGTTTTACTATCAGTTTAAAGTAGGTAAGTCTCCTTTTCACTTTTTAAAATGAACAAACCCCCTGACGATCCTGGAGGTGGACCTCTCCAGGTAGCGCACTATGTTACTATAGATGAGAGTAGTGTCGATACAGATACTTCGCTTTCTTCAACTCAAACAACTAACAGGAAAAGATCTCATACATCTAATAAAATATGCAAACACTGCAATAAACGGCGCAAAAAGCGTAACAATGAATTGAAATCTACTGACTGTCAGTGCTCTCACTCTGTTTCTGAAATCTCAGATATAAATAATGCTTCGGGCGCCTCATTTATTACTGGTGATAATAATGTAAATGATAATGTTACAATGAAAGATTGGTCAAACCCCCTAACAAATAGTAAGGAACCCCAAAAACCTAAAGATTATATTAACTACCGCACACAGTATGAATCTACAGACCTTGGACCTTACGTTATTCATGTCCAAAGAGTTATTACATCTCCGACTGATAATGTTACTCTACATCCAGTCTCGTTTGGGCGATTCCTTAAAAATAATACTTTTAAAAATATAATTGATGGTAGCCTCAAGAAAATTGGACGCAACCGATTATCTCTATCATTTTCGGACCACAATGACGCAAACCACTTTATTAATGACCCTAATCTCTCAAATAAAAACTTCAAAGCTTTTATCCCATCATTTAACGTTTCACGAGTAGGCGTAATTAGAGGTGTTCCCTCAGACTGGTCACCTGAGGAAATTGCTAATAATGTTAAGGTTCCCATTGGTTGTGGAAAAATAATAAAGGTTAGAAGAATAAACCGTAAAATAACTATTAATGATAACACTACCTGGAAACCAACAGAGACAGTTGTCGTAACTTTTGATGGACAGACTTTACCGAAACGTGTCTACGTTTGTTATAATGCTCTCCCAGTAGATTTATACATTTACCCTACTATACAATGCTATAAATGCTGTAGGTACGGTCATACTAAAATAACTTGCAGATCCAACCCAAGATGCTTTAAATGTGGAAAGGATCATTGTGGAGACTCTTGTACTAGTGAGGCTGATTTCAATGTTAATTGTTGTTTATGTAAGGGATCTCACTTTGCCACTAGCAAATCATGCCCAGAACATTTAAGACAAAAAAACATTAAAATGTTTATGGCTCAAAACTGTGTCTCTTATGCCGAGGCATCAAAAAATTATCCCCCGGTCTCCAAATCATATGCTGATGCCATCTCAACACCTATTAAAACTGCTCTTCATCCACTTTTGAAAAAAAATTTAGATTCGCAAGAACAATCCCATAGGTCATACAAAAAAACAATATTTCAGAAACCTAAACCCCATACAAAAGTCAGTAAGAGTTATGACTATGATTTCCAAAATTCAGTTATTAATGAATATAATTCCACTAATTCTAGAGAAAATGGTACTTTGTTGACAAAAAATAATAACAATAATCAAGAATCAGCCTCAATAGGCATGATTATATCTTTTATTAAATTTTTATCTCAGTCCGAAGTAATAACACCGTCCAACGCTGCTTTAATGACAGAAAGTTTAATTAATTATTCTAAATTTAATGGTGATCATGGACAGTCAAGCCAAAATTCTTCAATGGAACTCGCAGAGCATCACCAACAAGAAAAGTGAATTAATTCACTTATTAAATAAATATGAGCCATTTTTAGTGGCTCTTTCAGAAACTTGGTTAAGACCAAGTTGTACTTTTAAATTCTCTGGATACACTAGTATCCGAGAAGATAGATCTGATGGTTATGGAGGTGTAGCCATCATGATCAAAAAAGGATATAATTTTTCCATTGTTAATCTTCCTGTACATACTGTAAATATGTCTATATTAGCTGTTAATGTAAATAATATTTGTTTCGTGTCACTTTATACTCCACATCCAAATTTGAATATTTTGACAGAACTTAATAACCTATTATCCATACTACCTAAACCCTTTATTGTGTTAGGTGATTTTAATTCTCATCATCAAGCCTGGGGTTGTTCCTCCAGTAACTATTATGGTGAAGAACTTTTGAAAGTCATTGAAGAATTAAATTTATGTATTTTAAACAACGGTTCTCCCACTCGTCGCACAAAACCCTCCGAAGGCAAAAGCGCTATAGACCTGTCCATTTGCAGTCCCAATTTAGCACCTTCTTTGACATGGTACACACTCCCATTTACGTTTGGAAGTGATCACTTCCCCATAATAATAAATTTCCCTTCTGCATATCATAAAACTTCACCTAAATCTACATCATATTTCAAATATAATTTGCATAACCCGGATTGGCACAAGTTTAATAATTTGATGGAATAATGACTAATAATAGTAATGTTGGAATAGGTGTATACCATAAACAATACAATATTGTTCAAAAAATCAAATTTCCACCGGAAGCATCTGTATTTACAGGTGAATGTTATGGACTTTATAAAGCTGTAGAATACATACACATTATGAAACTACCCAAGTGTATGATTCTGACTGATTCACTGAGTGCTCTACATTGTTTGCAAAAGTTCCCTTTAAAATCCAAATTTATTCCTCCTATTATTTTAGACTTAAGAAATCTTTTATACAAATGTACTTTTAAATATAATCATATTATTTACTTTGCCTGGGTTCCAAGCCATTGTAATATCACTGGAAATGAGCGAGCTGATCGGTGTGCTAAAGAGGCAGTTCAGTGTGGTGATTTATACCCCTACATTAATTATTGCCATGATCTAGCTGCTCTCCCTAAACTCCATCTTAAGCAGTCATGGCAAAGTGTCTGGGATAGTGGTACATTGGTGAAAGGCAAAACCTATTCCCAATTACAACCATTGATACCTTCTAAACCTTGGTTTTCTGTAGTGAAATTAAATAAGTTGTCAACATCTGTTATCACCAGAATGAGGCTTGGTCACACTAATTCTCCTGAACACCTCTTCAAGCTACACATCAAAGATAGCAATGTTTGTGAGTGTGGCACTGATATTGGAGATCTCAATCATATATTTTTTGCTTGTCCTAAATACAATCATTCATCATTATATAACAATCTATATTCTAATGACATTCCTTTACCTACATCCATTCTAACCCTGTTATTAAACCCTTGTATGTATAATATTCTTTCATTATTTATTCAAGAAAATAATATTAATATTTAAGCGTAGTTAGATACATTTAGTATCTAATACCAAATTAATATTAACCCACTTGTAAATATTATACAAATAACTAAGTATTATCTCTGTATATATTTATTTAAATATTATTGTTGTAAATAATTTATAATTTTAGTATCTATGTTATTTTGATTACTTTCTGATCCTCTATTTTCCTGTCAATCCAAATTCCAAATCCTAGTTTATTGTCTAAAATATGTTTCCTCGTTTTACTTGATCATGGCAGTTGCTTAACGCCCATGCCAAAAAGAAAAAAAAAAAAAAAAAAAATAGGTACCTAATACCTGTTCAAAATTTATCTACTTAAAAATTAAATTAGATCTGTTTAATTTGGCATTATTTAATATAATAGCCCTCAAAAAATGTAAAAAGTTACAAAGTATGCTTAATACCAGAAGGCTGGTATATATATATTACTATTTTCAAAGCATAATGAATGTTCGCACACTAATAAGACAAAAATTATTTGCCGTGTTTAGTTTGTTATTATTCAGTGTCACTATTGTTTATTTATATTTAAATTATTTACAAGAAACTTATGAAAATATTAGGATTACAGGGGACCGGTGTATGTCGGAATTAACGTCAATTAAATATCAGTTGGATGGTATGTCAAATGCTTATGATTTATTTTATTAGAATATTTTTAGTTTCGCCGTCTTGGTCCCGGCCTCCTTTGTAGAATAGGCCAACTGCCGTTCTGCCAGGCAGGTCGTAAAAGGTCGTAAAAGACCGATTGGCTATCGAGTCACTACCATCGTGGCTACTAGGTGGTAGAGTTCTGCATTGTCTCGCCTGGGTCTGGTACCACCGCCTTACCTATTTCTGCCGCAATAGCGTCAGTGCTTGTCGCTGTCGTGTTCCGGTTTGGAGGGTAAGGTAACCGGTAAACTTATGCATGTGGCATTAGACCTCGCCACAAGATAGCAACGCACCATTAACATCTTTGGTGTCTATAGGCGATGGTTGACTCTTTCCATCAGGAGACCCATCTGCTTGTTTGCTATCTTATGATATATAAAAAAAAAGTTTGCTTCTTTGGTTTCCAGAATGCTGATATAGCGAAATAAATTATTTATACGAATAGATTATTAGTAAATGGTTAGAAGCTGATGTTATATTATTATTATTTGTTTAGTGAGGTTATATTATTTTCTCCCGTGTTGGTCTAGGCCCCTTTGAAGAAAAGATCATCTGCCGTTTTGCCAGACAGTTCGTAACAGACGAACGACTCGCTACACGAGTCACTATCAACGTGACCACTAGGTGGCAGAGTTCTGCAACGTCTTACCTGGGTATACTGCCTAGCTATTCCTGTCGCAATAGCATCAATGCTTGTCATTGTCATGTTCTGGTTTGGACGATAAGATAGCTTTTATACTTATGCATGTGACATTGTCTTCCCGCCACTCAGATAGCCATATATCATGAACATCTTTGGTGTCTATAGGCGATGGTTATCTTTTTACATCAAGAGAACCATCTGCTTGTTTGCTATCTTATGATATAAAATAATATTAGGCACATTAAAAGCTTACTAACTGTTGGAGTAAATATGCAAATCAATTACACTTTTGTTTTCCTTGAATAGTTTATTATCTCATTCAGCCAAAAGATGTCCATTACAAGCATTGATATTTTAGTATCAAAAAAACAATGTTGGTAGATATTGTTTTAAGAAGGTTTCAACTACTGTTAATATTATATTTTAATGCTTTTTTGTATAAATAGGGTCTGTAACAAAAACCTTATCTGATCGGAAAAGGACATACAGTTAGGTTGATGACATTAGCAAATGTAATAATGAAATTATCATAATTATAAAAATCAATATGGTTTTAAAATGCTAGTATTTATTAATATTTACACTTTAATGAAGTCAAAGTTTAGCAAATATTTTATACAACATTACATCGAGTCATCAACCATCACATCAAAGAAAGCTATCTTTGATGTCCTGGTTGTAGGCAGTCTATGTTTGTTCACATTTTCTGACTGGCGTTGCTATAATCTTAATATAGGTATATAAATTACATGTCACATTGTTTCTCCTCAATGGACTCGGAAACTACTGAACAGATTTCAATGAAATTTTGTAGATATCTACAGTTTGGTCCAATTTAAAACATAGGATAGTTTTTATCTCAATTATCTCCCCTCCTTTTCCCACTCAAGTACCCCACCAAAATATTCAATTTTAGCGAAACAATGTTTCGCCTGGTCAGGAAGTAATATTCTAAATATCATTTAAGATGAATTATTTTGTTCAGTGAAATTTATCTATTTATATCTACAAAATAGTATCATATATATAATTGTATCAATATACTCACAAATTAATAGCATGTATGTAATTATTGTAGCTACCAAATAATGCCCTTAAAAATTGGGCAAGTTTTTGTTATACACTATATTGGCTTAGTTTTATAATAGTTTTTAAAATTTTAGTGATAATGGAATACAAAAATAGAATTGATAAGCTTCTAACAGAAACACAAGCAAAATATGAAAAAGATAAGGAGCGTTTTAAGGATATTATGGAAAGTTGTGTTGCAATGAAACAGCAGTCTTCTATATGTCAGGTACGAAATTTAAATTCCCACCTAATAAGCTAGTTGACAAAATTTGAAAAACTGCTTAATATTATGCCTTCTTAGGTGTATTATCCAAAAAAATTTTATTGCTAAAATTATATCGTAAAAATATTATCAATCCTTATTTTTTAAAATAAATATTAAAGTTTTTGTTACCTCCTTAATAATAAATCAATAGAAGTTACAATATTATATCCGATTCAATCATAGTGAGAACAAGCTTATTCTATTATATATTTTATATATATATATATATATATATATATATTGTATTGTTCATACAAACGAAAATATTTTTTTTAGGTATAAATTTTCCATCTTGTAGGTAGTGCCATGATCCCAGTCCTGTAGAAATGTTGAGACTTTTGATTAAAGAAATCTGACAGGTAGTGTTCACAGTGTTCTTTTGAGGTTAGCTTTATGCTTTCTAAAGAGTTCTGTAATGACCAACACAGGTGGAAATCTAATGGAGCAAGGTCAGGGCTATACGAAGGGTGCATCAACACATCCCAGCCAAGCTCTGTCAATTTTTGCTGCGTGGCTATAAATGAGTGCGGTCTGGCGTTTTCACCATTTGTCACACGGTCACCACCATGGTGGAACACCACGCCATTCTTATTCATCAGCTCCGGCCGGTTTTCTCAATAGCTTTTTTAACTTCATCAGTTGCTGACAGTAGAGATCAGAATCGATAGTTTTACCCGGTGGTAAAAGCTCATAGTGGACGATTCCTTTCCAATCCCACCATACACATAGCATCATTTTGTTCCGAGTCAGGCCGGACTTTGCCACGGTCTGTGGGGCTTATCCATGCTTCGACCATGATCTTTTTCGCACATTCTTATTGTAAGTAACCCATTTTTCATTATCCGTAATCAACTGTTTAAGATATGGTCCGGTATTGTTATGTTTCAACAAAGAATCGCAAATGGAAACACGTGGCATTAGAGTTTTCTCAGTGAGATCACGTGATACCCATATGTCATGGTTTTTCTTGTATACCCAGACTTTCGTAAATGACGTAAAACTGTTTTATGATCAATATCCAGTTCTTCAGCAATGTCGTAGCTACTAATATGTCGATCTTGCTCCACTTTCTCAAAGGTGGTACTGATTTTATCTGTGACAGGGCGTCCAGAGCAAACCTAATTTTTCATACTAACATTTCCAGACTTGAAATGCTTGGACCACATTTGTGCTACTCTTATTGATACCGCATTAGGTCCGTAAAACGCACAAATTTTATTTGTGGCGTTCGTCGCATTTTTACCTTTTTTGTAATAAAACTTTAAAATTTACCGAATTTCTTCATCACATACATTCATTTTGCTTGCTTGAAAAACAATTGAAAAATGGCGGGGACTAGTTTTATTTAATTTATTTATTGCATCTTCAGAATGTCACATTTAATGGTATTAAAACCAGCCAGTTACATTCAGTACAGCCAGAAAGGTTTGTTACTAGTAATACATTCTAAATACGAAAATACTTTTACCCCGACCTATTATATTATGAATTAAGGTCATATATGTTTTAAAGTTGTATTTTAAAGGAGTAATGACTTGATTGTCGTCTCTGTGGTGTAGTGGTCCGTTATCGGTGCTAACCACATGAAATCCTAGGTTCATTTGTGGGACAGAGTATCTTCGGCTACTCGTGGGTGCACTGGTTATACCTCGGCCTAGCTCTTTGGGATTACGGGCTTAAAGATACTAATGACTTTTAATTTTTTAGTATCTGAAAGCAACAAACTCCAGAGCCTTTTAGACTGACATGTAAAAGAACAATAGTAACAATTTTTGTTTTGAGGTGGTATGCACAGATAGATTATTAACTGAACTTTTGTGGTGATGGTTTTTGTGATGATTTCATTGAATTCAAATCTTTCCTTAAGTATCTGTGTGCACGTGATTCAAATTAGTTACAGTGTAGAAAAGAAGGGATGTGGGTATGGCAGCGAAGACGGATTGGCTGCCACTTGAGTCTCAATATTCGGAAACACGGTCATACTTGCGTAAGCCAAATCTGCATCTAATGCAATGATACAGTAAAGAAGAAGAAAGTTTGTGTGAGTGGGTGTGTGTGCGTGCGTGCGTGCGTGCGTGCGAGCGAGCATGTGTGCGTGCGTGCGTGCGTGATTATGATTGAATGATTTAAAGAATTTTTTTTCTTACTAAACCCGTGGTTTGGTTTAACTTCTAGACGATTACGTTCTAGAAGTTAAACCAAACCATGGGTTTCAAGGATAACAGTGTTTACACTAACAGCCTGTATATATATATATATATATATATATATATATATATATATATATATATATATATATATATATATATAATGATCTAATATTGTGTAGTGGTAGAGATGTTTTAATACCACTTCCATATATTATTTCAATGTGTTAATTCATACCTGCCAACTATATAATAAAATTACATAGTACCATCTTTTAGATGAGTTGGTTAATTCTTAATATCAGGCAAGTTGTCTGTTATTAGCTTTCTTACGATATGAAAAAAAAACTGTCTTCATTATGTTATAAAACTTTTTTTATTGATATTAATGTCATGGTGACTGTATTTTCAGAGCCAATTTGAAGATTTACAAAGCGAATGCAAGAGGGTAAAAGAAGATTATGATAAAATTAGGAATTTAGAGAATAAGCCGGTCAGATAAATAACGAAAAAAGTTTCAATTTTATATGTTTACTTAATTTTATTAACTTGTAGATGTGAAACTATTTCAGTACTTAATAACAGTATGAATATTTAAACTATACCTAGTCATAAAACACAATATTTTGTATACCTACAACTATGTTATTTAAAAATTATGTAATAAATATCTATATTAACACTACATTAAGAGGATCCCATGACAAAAGTATTTATAAAAAAATACCTATTCTGGCAAAGAATTGCACTAACCTTTCACTTGTCCCAATCAGTCTATTTTCACCCTTAAGAGACTGACAAGACCTAATTTGTTGAAATTGATGTTATTTACGCAGTTTTTTGAGAAAAACTATTTGTTATAGCACATCACAAAAATATGTTAATATTCATCATGATATTATGTCAAAGACCGTGGCTGGACTCAATACATAATTGTACAAAATTCTGTCGATAGAAAATAATTGCGAAGTATTGGTCTAAAATCATCATTAAACGGTTCTATATCTTTATTTTTTTGACATATGGGTCTGCAATTAAAAATATGAAGTCATTCATACTTAAATAGCTAGTGAGTCATATTTGACAAATAATCTACACATTTTTAGGGTTCCGTACCTAAAAGGTAAAAACGAGACGCTATTACTAAGCCTCCGCTGTCTGTCTGTCTGTCACCAGGCTGTATCTCATAAACCGTGACAGCTAGAAAGCTGAAATTTTTACTAATTATGCCTAATTATTTCCGTTGCCGCTATTTTAACAGATACTAAAAATTTAAAAAAATTAAATATTAAGGGCAGGGGGGGGGTCCCCATACAACAAAATGTGTTCTTTTTTCGTATTTTTTTGTTCAATATTAATAACGGTAACAGGTAGATGCTTAAAATTTTCACAGAATATGTAGTTGTATATTACCTTTCAAAATAAATAATTAAATAAAAATAAAGTAAATATTAAAGGGGGGCTCCCATACAACAAACGTAATTTTTAAGCAATTTTTTTACTCGATTTTAATAAAGAGGTAAAAATTTGAATAAGGATGGTACGGAACCCTTCGTGCGCGAGTCCGACTCGAACTTGGCACGTTTTTTATTTCAATACAGTAATACCCCGGACTTACGCGATAGGTGGGACCGAGCGCTATCCGTGTAAGTCGAATTCGCGTAAGTCGGGGTACAATTTTGCATATACCTATAAAGTCATACAAAGTATGTTTAATTGGGACCGGAGACTATAATTTAGGAAATATAAAACAATAATTTAGGAAATAAATTTTAATTTAATTCTAGATAATATGACAAACTATATTAATAAAATGTATAAACACAATCTGAAGTTATTTTGATGTAGAAGGTTAAATCGCGAAGAAAATTAAATCGCGTAACTCCGAATTCGCGTAAGTCGAGGTAGCGTAAGTCGGGGTATTACTGTATTTATTTATAATAAGACCCGGCCGCCCAGTTACACGGATAGTGGGCTCTCGTTGCTCCGATAGAAATAGAGACTGCTCGTTTTTGGTGTTGACAGCGCTTTAAGGGACATTGAAGTTTGTTACTTACATACATTGATATAAAAAACACAAGATGGACAGTCCCGAACAAAATTAGCACTCAAAACTGTCGCTTATTTCATATAAGTAGTTAATATCTGGTTGACCGAACTTTGCTCGGTTTTTCACATGCCCATATCTTGGGAACCGGGCTTTTCTTGGACCTGGAACCTTGATAAATCGAATCCTATAGAATAAATATATTTTTTTCTTCTGTACCTGGTTGACCAAGCTTTGCTCGGTTTTTCACATACCCATATTTTGGAACCGAGCTTTTCTTGGACCTGGAACTTTGATACATCGATTCCTTGACCCGAAAAACCCCTAATTTGTGACTTTCATGAAAATCGTTTGGAGCCGATTCCGAGATTCCAATTATATATACACAAGAATTGCTGGTTTAAAGGTATTAGATAGATATCACAAAAACATAATATGCTTATGCATATGCAGACGCACTGCATTTCAACTGCTAAATGGCAGTTAGGATGCAGTTCACACGACTGCAATTTAACTGCAATCGGACTGTGCATTTGGTTTGCAGTTTTATTGCAGTCATGTCAACTGCATTCAAACTGCATTTGAACTGCCATTTAGCAGTCGGATTGCACTTGAAGTGCAGTCCGTCTGTCTACACCCTTAAGCGCAAGATTTATAGTTGTTTTTACAAAGCAATGTACAAAAAGTAACGCGATTAAAAAAAAGTGACGCGATTCTATTTGAAATGAGAGCCCAATTTAAAATTATGCGCTCATTTTTAGAGGACGTTTTTGAGACACTAATTGTGCATCTTGTATTTTTTATATCAATGCTTACTTTATATTAATGTTTTGAGGTAAAGTAGTCATATACTGGACAGTATAGTATCAATCGCAGAGATTCTTGCGTTAGCCATTAGTCATGAGTTTATAAGTCATGACTATGTATTTTTTTTCTCTTTGATATGTATTTTTTTTATTTTGATATATTGTATTCCCTGTGTACTAGTATGTACATTGGTGATAAAAATCTTATATATATATTTATTTGAAATGAATGATACATGAAATGATCCACAGTCTTCGTCTTAAGACTACTGTCCATTTGATTGTCACACTGTAAAAAAAGGACCCTATTTATATATTCGAATATTACTCACACGGGAATCGAAAATCAGCTGTTGCAGACCAGTGTTTGTATTTAGTTTATAAAAAATATGGGATAAATCATGAGGTATAATTGACTGTTGGCTTGATGTGGACACTAGCTGCAACCATCTAGTGGTTGTTATTTGATTTATAAAGTTTATTTTTTTTTAAATAATGCAAATGGTTTATAAGAATAAACGTTTGTAATTTTTTACATGTTTTATTTTTGTGAATAAAAATGCATAGATTTCAGAAAAGCAAACATGCGCACAACTATACTCAAATTAAAGCAGTAGGAAAAGTTAAAGTTCGTATTTTTCGAAAAAGGATGCCTAGTCACAATCTACTAGTCCAGTAAAAAGTTTAATGAAACCATGATCTGACCAGTTTTGGCGCAATGAGTAAAAATGTGTTCATTAATACTTAAATAATGATATTATGAAAGAAATTTTGATTTAAATTTAGGGGAAAGGGATGAAAAAAATAAAAAAAGTGTTGAAAAATGCCTTTTTTAAAAATAACTTAATAACGGTAGGAAATAGAAAAAAAAGTTTCAAGTAAAAGTTGTAGAGAAAAAAATTCTACACAAAAAAGTTCCTCTTCATTTTTTTGTCATCTGCTTTAGTTTACTTACAAAAAATAAAAATTAAATTTGCTTTGTAATTAATTATAAAAACTTACCAGAATTATTACGGCCCTGTACCATGCGGCGCGCGCATCACATAAATATGTACTAACACTACTACATATGTTTTCCCATATTTATATATTTTTACATATTTTACTACAAATTTAATTTTTATTTTTTGTAGCTAAACTAAAGTAGATAACAAAAAAATGAAAAGGAACTTTTTTGTGTAGAATTTTTTTTTCTACAACTTTTACTTGAAACTTTTTTTTCTATTTCCTACCGTTATTAAGTTATTTTAAAAAAAGGCATTTTTCAACCCTTTTTTTATTTTTTTCATCACTTTCCCCTAAATTTAAATCAGAATTTCTTTCATAATATCATTATTTAAGTATTAATGAACACATTTTTACTCATTGCGCCAAAACTGGTCAGATCATGGTTTCATTAAACTTTTTACTGGACTATACCACTTAATTGTCACAGTGGTAGTGACACATCCTTTGTTTTAACTTAAAGTCAATAATTCGAGGTCCGATTAAATTTTACATACTTTTTTATTTAGGGAACAAAAGCGCCCTCCTATATATAGTCTTCACAAATTCTTATTTTATCCATAGATAAATAATTGGTCTCGCGGCGCTTGACAAGATACCGCACTATCTAGAAACCAAGGAAGTTACATTCTACCCATTCCGGGTAGAATGTAACTTCCTTGGTTCTCACACGCGCTTCAAAATCGTTTCGAAGAGTACCACGACACGGGTGGATTGTGTCTCTTTCTACTAAATAAAGCGCCAATCGCCATATATAAGTGCGGCCATGCGTAGTTTGCAAATTACTACTAAGTAATTCTACTAATTTGAAAAAAGTTTTTGCATTGCATAAGTAATTACGTAATAATTAAAATAAACACATTTTAGAACTCACTATGTTAATTACAATATATTTTATGCTAATTTGTTTATCGAAATGTATGAATAAAAATGATTTAACGATTACCAAATACGTAAAAATCTACCATCTAGATAGTTGTATTTACACTGGCAATTGCAAGAAAGGGATAACATCCACTCTTGTCGTTGTCTTGCTCAGGACGTTTTCCCCTCTGTTATGTAAGAAACAAATGTCAACTTTATTTGTTACGAAATAAAGTACATTTTTATTTTTCAAATATTGCTTCGTAACAATTCCAGTTGTTGTATATAAGTTCCTTGCTAAAAACAAATTCCGTGAATGCGGCAACTCAATATTGTAGTGTGTATGACATGACAATGTGCAAATGGATAACAGTGAGTAGTGTGCTCTTAGAGCTTGCATTGTGATTGGTCTGACTGAATCGGGTACGCCAGTTTCGGCGTAGTATTTGTTGCCGCATTTGACAAGTACGACGGCGGTTATAGTCAAGCACAGCGAGACCAATTAATTATTTATCTAAGATTTTATCATATTATATTTTATACGTAAATTTCTACAAATACGTAATATAAGTAAATCTTACTTATTGTAAGGACAAATTTTATTTATTTATAATGTACATTTGTTGTCAATAAAGCATCTTGAATACAAAATTGTTTGAACTCCTGAAGATAACCTATTAACCTTCTGATGTTTATCAGTATGTCTAGACGTACCCGGAATCGATACACGTGTCAGCTTATCAGATTGTGGGTACGTTTTAATCTACGCCAATTGAAAGTGGGTCAGACTGCTTTTAAAATACGAAAATGTATGTTTTTATCAATTATTTGTTACTGGATCTACATGTATGACTTTATTGGCATTTCGAAGTTTTAAAACTGAAATGCTAAATTTTAAATACACATATTATTAAATGTTCAAATAATATTAGTAGCAATCGCTCTGTGGTTGAAATTCAATCATAGACAACGATAAAATCTCTAAAGTTTGACAACAGAATTCCGTAAAAAATAGCATACGTGGTTTTTTTAATGTTATTTTTTCTCATCATATATGGTCGCCCACTATCGCGTCCTTTAATATTGAAGGTAATTCACCATTCAATCTGTATGCATATATTATATATATATATATATATATATATATATATATATATATATATATATATATATATACATATATATATATATATATATATATATATATATATATATATATATATACATATATATATATATATATATATATATATACATATATATATATATATATATATATATATATATATATATATATATATATATATATATATATATATATATATATATATATATATGTGAGTGGTTACGCAAAAAGGGACCTCAAGGGAAAATAATTGATTTCGAGTAAATCACGTTTAAAATGTTGAGTCGAAATGAGAGAGGCGCGGGGTGTTTTATGTTAGTGTCGTTAGTGAGCGACTTCGTCAGTGAGAAATAGCACGTGTTTGCGATAGCTGTATTATTGGTGACTTATTTATTCGTCTTTTACTTGTCTTTATGTGCGCGCTAGAAAAAGAAACTAGTGTGCGCTGTGTATAAGGTGTAATATTTTCAAAACTGCCTCGGCTTACATAAAAAATCATGAAAAAAAACTACGGCACCTAAAATTATTTTGATTAGAACAAAACAAAGATGAAGGACCATAGAATCAGAATTTATCAAAAAAAAAAAACCGTTTCCAATCCCTTCAGGTCCCTTTTTGCGTAACCACTCACATATATATATATATATATATATATATATATATATATATATATATATATATATATATATATATATATATATATATATATATATATGTATGTATGTATGTATGTATGTATTTCTAATGCATAGTATATTGTAACACAAGACTTTCCCACTGCGCCCAATAACTTTTTGTATCTAGAGACAGCTCTTGCCATTCCGGTTTTGCTGTGTCTTGTTTTATCCAATCTATTAGAGGTCGCAAATCTCTTACTGGGCCTTACGCATCTCATCAGTTTCCCACCTGTCATTAGCTCGCAATATTTGAATTCTTTCTTTCGCCTCCATCCTTACACAATGTTCACAATCTTCCGTATATAACGTACGTACACGTGATAATGCATCCGCATTTGTGTGAGACTTTCCTCTACGGTGTACTGCATTTCTCAATCTCAGGTTACTATTGCTAGCCACTTATGATCGCACTACAGTTCGTGTGGCTCCAGTGTCCCGCGTTGAGCTGCAGTTCTTGCCATTAATCGATCTCTTAATGGATAAACTATTGCATTCGCACACCTAAGGTACGACAGCTTTTGGGGCTATTTCTCGGTCAGCCAGCACTGATTCTAGCTGTTTGACCCTAGCTGTTACTCGCTTCCCTGCTGGATCGACAGGTTGTTTAACCTGCCTGCTCTATTCAGCTGCTCTATTCAGCTGACCTCCAAGTGGTCAACCCTCTTCTCAACACCTTTCATGTCGCGCTTGACGAGGTTCACATCACTTTAGCTGGTCTCGTTCCGCCAAGATAACCGTCAATTTGTCATTGAAGCCAGATAAATGTTCCTTGATATGTTGCCGTGGCTTCCGTTGTTGCTGTAGCAACAACTACTGTTGTTGCTGAAGTTGTTCCTGTATCTTTTGCTTTTGTTGTTTCTCTCGCTGTTGCTGAATAGCTGCCAGTATAACAGATAAATCAGTAGGCGCAGTACTTGATGACAATGAGGTGCTGGCAACACTAGCGGGTTCCTCACCTGCACGCATCTCAGTGTCCTCTGACACCCTTTGTGTCTCGACTTGAGACCTGGTGGTAACATCTTCCTTCGGAATAGGTGGCATTTCACAATCCCACTTCTGACACCAGTTGTTACGTGCTTCGGGTTCGTAATTTGCAAGAAATTCACTTCCGCCGCTTACACGCCACTTATATTAAAACAGTGTATTTACAACACAAATATACCAAATACCACAATATAATACGTAAATACACTATACACACCAGTCTAACTCACTGAACTATATCACTTCACTTAATCGACTACACTGAACGAAAACACTTCTCTTGTTCACTGTACTGGTCGCCCGTACTAATGCTTCCGATCGCCGTATAAAAACTGCTCTCTATTCGTAAACTCTTCCCTATTTATACCCGAGGTAAAGTTCGACAACAATCGCGAATGTTCTGAAATCATCTCGTAAACAATGCTAATCGTAAACAAGTTATGTAAACCCTTATGCCCTAAGTGATAAGGTCAATTATGGCATAACTATTCGAGTAACGATCGGCTATTTGTTTATCAATAGAAGTAGGTATCTCTTTCTTTTATTTCTAGATCTCTCCAGCGCTTCAACTCTTCACGTTTCTAGATTATTCGCAACAGTTGTTTTGCCATAAAAAATACTCGTTTTGAATATTTTGGTGCGGTACTTGGAAGGAGGAGGGATTAATTGAGATAAAAATTATCTTTTAAGTTGGACCAAACAGTAGATACCTATCTACAAAATTTCATTGAAATCTGTTCAGTAGTTTATGAATCTATAGCGGACAATCAACGTGACTCGTAATTTATATACCTATATTAAGATAGTCTGTATGTGTATATACATGGATTGTATATGGGTTGTTTCGAGGTTATCTCGAAAATCCAAAATCTTAGTAGCAGTAGGAGTCGGCCGCGTGGTGTATTACCATTACCACTACCATGCCTCTAATGAACAGGTAAAGATGTCGGTCCCGATTATCCCTAAATAGATTAGATGTCAAGAGAATCGTGCCGTTATACTTAACTTTTTTTTAATGTTTTAAATTGTTATATGACTTATGATAATCAAAACAATGTTTAGGAACACTTTCAATGAAAGTATAATAAAAGATGCAGAGCAATTAAACATCTCTTCGCCACGCCAAAGGATCAAGCCTACTGGAAATAGCGATTTAAGTTGCTTCAAAATCCAATGGATGATACGTTGCCCCAAGCCACTCACACAGATATTCAAGTAATACCGAAGGTAAAATCTTTAAAATTTGTGGATAAATCGACAAGTCTTTTTTTGCCTATAATACACATACGTACGAAGCGTTTATGCAAACAATAAAGTCATATGTTAATAATATGGAACAATGAAAAGGCTCTTTTCTAGTCTGCATTGTGATGGGCAACTACGAAACCCTATATTGCGTGTGACCCGACACGCACTTGCTCTGTCTTACTTTCTCAGAGTTAAAAAGTAACAAACGCAAATAGTAAACGCCATCTAGCGATATTTTTATGTACATACTATCGATTAAGTATTAAAATTACCGCCATCTGGTGTAATTGCATTAACTCATTAAGACTAACCGCCACAGATTACATCTATACATATAATAAAGTCGCAGGAAAGTCAAAACTGTACATTGAATATTTTTTAAAAAGAATACTTGGGGCGTGATCTACAATCGATATAGAAGCCAAAAATATAGTTTTTAGAATTTTTGTCTGTTTGTCTGTATGTATGTCCGGGGTAAACTAAAAAGTACTGCATGGACTTACTTCAAATTTTGCATGAATATTACTAACAGGTCGGGTCAACATATAGGCTACATATTATCACGCTATCACCTAAGGGGGCTGAGCAGTGCGGAGTAAACGAAGTCCGCGCGGACGAAATCGTGGGCAACAGCTAGTTTATAATATTTGTAACTATCCGCATATCTGTGCGACACGTTGAGATATTCTCAATTCTGGCGTTTTCTACAATAGTTTCAATTTTTGTATCTACTATTATGAGTATTAAGTAATCTGGCTCACTAAGTTTAGCATCCCAGATTATTATCTCAACGTGTCGCACAGATATGCGGATAGTTACAAATATTATAAACTAGCTGTTGCCCACGACTTCGTCCACTCGGATTTCGTTTACTCCGCACAGCTCCTTCCCAGTAGGTGATAGCGTGATAATATGTAGCCTATATGTAGACCCGACCTATTAGTGATATTCATGCAAAATTTGAAGTAAATACAAGCAGTACTTTTTTAGTTTACCCCGGACATACATACAGACAAAAAGTCTAAAAACTATATTTTTGATTGTATATTTGATATTGTAGATCACGCCTCAAGTATTCTTTTAAAAAAATATTCAATGTACAGTTTTGACTTTCCTACGATTTTATTATATGTATAGATGTGGCGTTACCTATCGCAATTTTTAATATTTTGTCATCAATACTTGTCAATACAACTCTTTTTATGATTGTTCATGTATAAAAAACGTTTGTTCTTACTTCACATTGCTTATTTTTTGTTTATATAACATTTTTAATCAGCTGAATATTAATTATATTCTGAATCATGGTATTGTATATATACTCTTTGTTCTGAATAGGTGTTAACCATGGAACTATTGTATGGAACTATTCATCCAAGGTATTCAAATCAAATCAAATCAAATCATTTATTTGCTAAAAATGGGGTACATGTAAAATAGATCTTAATTCATAACATTGTGTCCTCCTATTTTCACCTCATATCGGCATGCAAAATATATTAATTTTTTTTATTCATTATTAACATTAAAATAATCTCAAAAAATTTATTATACTTAAAAACAATTCATAATATGCATAAAAGACGTAATGAGCATTATGACAAATACACTGCCCATATATTATATCAACTTTACATACATACCTAATTATGCTTTTAACGTAAACGCGGTCTTTTTGAAAATGATATAGACTAGCGCAAATTCTTTTCATAATTTAATATTAAGTGATCTTTGAAAATTTTATGGTAGACAGTTATACAGTACCCGGCGATAAATATTGCACATCGACCTTTGGAAAGAGACAATCGGCTAATTTCGGCTTCGTAGAGCGTTATCTCTGTCGCACAAAATACAAACAGTCCGGTACCTATTAGGAGCTGTTAAAACAAGTGATTTGCTTCTTTTGATATTTTTATTCTTTGTATAAAATACACTAATTTTTCTATAAGTGATGGCTTTAGGTTGGGGTAAAATAAAATAAAAAAACATTTTTACATTATATTTACGTATTTAATTATTTTGGAACATTACAGCTTTAGTGTAAGTACATAATAAACACCATTATACCTATTGCTAAAATGAGACATTGCAATAAAAATAATAATAATTCTAATTCTCAATTACTTCCATTTCACTATCTGTGCTCTCAAAGAGGTCAATATCACTGTCACTATCAGCCGTATTTATTACTAAGCTATCAGTGTAATTGTCTAAACTGTGTTGAATGCTTCTATATTCATTCTCACATTTGATTGCATGATCGCAAACCTTTTTCCACTCTTCAGCGCCGATCATGTTTACTTTTTCAGTCAATAATGTTTTTACTGTAGTTAAGTTCATACCCACATTTCTAGAGGCTACATAGCCTTTCAGTTGAGACCATATATTTTCAATTGGATTAATAGTTATCGACAATTATAGTTATCGACAACGCACCCTATCACAACAAGTATGTTGAGAGACCCCCCAACTCAAACACCATTAAACGGGAAATGATCAACTGGTTAAACAGACATGAAATTCCAGTTGATAGAAAATTAACAAAAACCCAGATTTACGCTATTATATGTCAGCACAAGGAGAGGTATACAGAGTTTTCTGTGGACAAAATACTTGCCGAACATGGGCACACTGTGTTGCGATTGCCACCATATCATCCGGATTTTAATCCAATTGAAAATATATGGTCTCAACTGAAAGGCTATGTAGCCTCTAGAAATGTGGGTATGAACTTAACTACAGTAAAAACATTATTGACTGAAAAAGTAAACATGATCGGCGCTGAAGAGTGGAAAAAGGTTTGCGATCATGCAATCAAATGTGAGAATGAATATAGAAGCATTCAACACAGTTTAGACAATTACACTGATAGATTAGTAATAAATACGGCTGATAGTGACAGTGATATTGACCTCTTTGAGAGCACAGATAGTGAAATGGAAGTAATTGAGAATTAGAATTATTATTATTTTTATTGCAATGTCTCATTTTAGCAATAGGTATAATGGTGTTTATTATGTACACTAAAGCTGTAATGTTCCAAAATAATTAAATACGTAAACATAATGTAAAAATGTTTTTTATTTTATTTTACCCCAATCTAAAGCCATCACTTATAGAAAAATTAGTGTATTTTATACAAAGAATAAAAATATCAAAAGAAGCAAATCACTTGTTTTAACAGCTCCTAATAGGTACCGGACTGTTTGTATTTTGTGCGACAGAGATAACGCTCTACGAAGCCGAAATTAGCCGATTGTCTCTTTCCAAAGGTCGATGTGCAATATTTATCGCCGGGTACTGTACATAATATTATGATTATGATATATCAATTACTCTTTCTATACAGGGCACTCGCGGGCACAACTAATCAATATAACCACAGAATGAATCAATTTTTTTTTTTATATCATAAGATAGCAAAGAAGCAGATTGGTTTCCTCATGGAAGGAGTCAACCATCGCCTATAGACACCAAAGATGTTAATGGTGCGTTGCTATCTTGTGGCGAGGTCTAATGTCACATGCATAAGTTTATTGGCTACCTTACCCTCCAAATCGGAACACGACAGCGACAAGCACTGACGCTATTGCGGCAGGAATAGGTAAGGCGGTGGTACCAGACCCGGGCAAAACAATGCAGAACTCTACCACATAGTAAAATTCACAAGTCGTTTTGTTATATAATTATCACACATCATCATCCCTGAAACTTCCCGCTAAATGAAGGTATTATGAGCTCAAAGGATTAAAAATTATAAGCATAGATGTTTTCAGTATAAACATCTACTTTGTTAAAAATGGCAGAAGAATTCCTATATTGATTTTTGAAAAGCTGTATGTATATTTTGGAAACGGTGATCGATTTTGATCTTTCGAATGGCATTCGACTCAGTTTTTGAGATCTAGAATATTGCTTTAGCTACATAGTCGATACGTTGAAAAATTTCGAAGCAATGCTAAGCAATATTTTTTTTTAATTTTCGACATTGATAAATCCTAAACAAATGGACCGATTTTAATCCAATTAACGGTACCTTTGTGTATGTAAGGTGGGTACGTAGAGTGAACTGAACATAAAACATGCCTAGTAACATCTGTCACACCACTACCAGTTTTTCAGCGGGCGAAATGGGTGGATGATTTCTATAACCGCCTTTTGAAATTATTATCTACTTCATATAACTCGCTAAAATGCTATACGTCATAACAGTTTTACGCGCTTTTTCGAGGCACAGTTCTGGTAAAATACCACATTCTGGACGGCCTCAAGATATTAATATATGTAGATAGCAAAACATATATTTTGCACAGCTCGGAAATCAAACTCGGCATAAGAAGATAATTATATTAGACAAACCAGACTATTCGATCTGAAACGACGACGCCGACTTATAAGGACAAAAAATATATATAATTTTGAACCGGAACTATAAAGATTAAAAATTTAATAAAAGCCTGTGAAGTGATGACACCCTCAGCGAACGGAAATGCGCTAATCTGTCGACATAATTCGTGTCTTTCTAAATGGTGTGCTGAATTAGTCCCTTTTTTGTTTGTTTAAGAAGAGCCCACACATTTGCTTACTACCGTGAGTCAGTCACGACTAAAGATAATATACAAATAAGGCTACTTTGTTTTCATTATCTTGATATATAATTTAATCTTTGATTATTTCAAAGATTTATGTTATAGATTTTATTTATTCACATGAGTTACATTCAATTTATTTATAGATTTAATCAGAGGTCAAAATAGTGCTAAGAAAATGTGCTTAGTTTTTTTTAATCGATGTAAAAAGGAGGAAGTTTTCATTTCGACGAGATCTTTATTTTTTTATAACTTTATAAGTATGTTCGTTCATTGAAAAAAAAGCGAAAAAAGTGTCAGCGAGGGGTGAGGGGGGGGGGGGACTTGAAGAATTGTCAATCTGAGTCGAGTAAATAATAGGATGAGATTTTTTATTTTAGATGCTTTTGAAATCTTTAAATACGGAGTCACAGTTTTTGCACTTTATTTTACCGCTATCCACATTCTCAAAACACATCCATACATCTGAGGTTTTTCTCGGCGCCATTCTGTAATAAAGTTAATTACAGTAAAATCACTTCACTTCCAGTATTAATAATTACTCAGTAAAACTCAGTACTCACAATAACTGCTAACTTACACAAAACATAGAAATAAAAAAAACCTTTTTGTTGAAAAGTAGATATTTCAGTGGTAGTATCAATTTGGTCAAGATCTGATGATGAGATTCTTGATAAAGTAAAGCAATTATTAAATTCTTATGATCACATGAACTATGCTCGAGTAAATATCCAGATAACCAGATTTGAGTTACTGTAATGCACGGGCGGATCCAGCCTTCGGATCAGGTAGGGTCTCACATTTGAGTAAATATAGGCTCTAATCCTTAGTTTGCAATAAAAAAACCATGCCTAGACTCCTGACTAGGGGCATCATGACCCTCATGATGTAATTAAATGTGTATGTAAACATCTCATAATTTTTGAACCCTTTGACCGATCGAAACGCGGTTGATGGCATTCGATTGAATTCCGCTTAACTTAGACTTCCTGAAAATTGTGGTATGTAACGGAATTCACAAAACGACGGACCGATCAAAAAAAATTTTAATTTGTTACCGTAGTCCGATATATTATAGAAAGTGGTCCCTGGCCACTGTGTATAACATATCGGGCTATGGCGGAGGTTCGCGTTGTTGCGATGTGATCGGACTATCGCGAAATTGCATCGGTACGTCACTCTCACTACAGAGATCGACAAATTGCGCCCTGCAGGTGTTATTTGTGCGGACCACGTCAAACAAACAATAATATTTGGGCCGGGCCACGATGGGCTAAGTGTAGAGCATCTGCGTCATGCTGGTATGCATCTCCCTAGAGTGCTAGCCTTGTTCTTTAACTTGTGTATGAAGCATGCTTACCTGCCTCGAGAGCTTATGAAAACCATTGTTGTACCTGTACCTAAAAACAAAACGGATGATGCCTCCGATAAGAATAACTATCGACCTATATCACTTACAACTGTTATAGCAAAAGTGCTGGACGGTTAATTGGATCGCATATTTGAAAAACATATTAAGTTACACGAGGCACAGTTTGGGTTTAGGCCGGGGCTGTCCACCGAAACTGCAATTCTGCGATTATAGCGTACCGTTCAGTATTATACTACTAAGGGCACACCAGTTTACACGTGTTTCTTGGACTTGTCGAAGGCATTTGATCTTGTCTCATACAACATTTAATGGGATAAGCTCTTGAAGGAAACAGGCACGCATAGGGAGGTTGTCTGCTTCATAAAATTTTGGTGTCAGCACCAAACAAACCAGGTTAGATGGGCGGGATCAATGTCACAAGAGTATGGTTTGGAGTGCGGGATGAGGCAGGGTGGAATTACCTCTCCTCGCCTGTTCAACCTATACATAAATGGTTTGATAGATGAGCTCAGCAAAGTCGGTGTAGGGTGCTCAATAAATGGCCAATTTGTTAATAATATTAGCTATGCAGATGATAAGGTTCTGCTGAGCCCATCGGTTAGAGCTCTTGAGAATTTTATTGCAATTTGTGAGAGGTATGCGATGACACATGGCCTAAAGTACAATAGTGTAAAAAGCGAAGTACTTGTATTTAAGGCTGGCAATAAAACTCCAAAGGCAGTACCTCCAATTAAACTTGGCGGTATTGTATTGAGGAGAGTCAGCACATTTAAATACTTGGGGCACTGGGTCTGCGCAGAGCTCTCTCATGACCTGGATGTGGAGAGAGAACGTAGAGCATTGTCAGTGAGATGCAACATGTTGGCCCGTAGATTTTCACAATGTAGTGCTGAGGTAAAAATCACACTATTTAAAACTTACTGTCAGACGTTCTGCACGTGTTGCCAGTGGGCCAAGTGCACAGGCAGGGCTCTCAATGCTGTACGTGTCCAGTATAATAATGGTTTAAGGATGCTGTTGGGGCTACCTCGGTACTGCAGTGCATCAAGAATGTTTGCTGAGGCCCGCATTGACAGTTTCCATGCGATTTTGCGCAAACGCGTGGCCTCCGTAATGTCACGGGTGCGGAATAGCACCAACAGCCTCCTTAATACCATACTAAACAGAATGGACTGCCCGGAATGCAGAACTCTACCACAAAGTAGCCACGATGACAGTGACTCGCATAGCCAATCGGAGTAATGACAATTGTAATCATATGGACCATGGAATTATTACATATGGACTTTTAAATCTTAATGTTTATTATTCCAAAGTATGCTTTAAACTGTGATTTTGTAAAATATTATTTTAATTGTATTATTTAGTAAAGTTTAAAAAAAAAAAGAATTGCATGCCATGGATTTGGTGAAATAGGAGGAATTCTATTGATTTTGTAACAATCCTAAAATGTAACCTTATTTCGAGCAATAAGTATATCTTAACGCCCGTATGAAGATACTTGACGTCACAGTGTGATAGGATAGGCAAGTTTATCGCAACCGGGCATTTTCCAATCCCGGGCAACGTTGTTTTATCAGAAAACTATAATTTGAATTTAAATAAGCATTTGAGTTGCCGGACTCGGGAATCGAACCCAACACCTTATGTGGTCAACATCGACACCGGACCGCTAGACCACAGAGGGGATAAATTAAATATTTTATTTTTATTTTATAAAATGCATGCATAACAATTACTTATATTTAGGTAAATGTATTATTATTTAAATGTTTGATTTTTTTAAATTCATTAGATATCAAACTAGTAGCAACGACTCTGATGGAAAGAAATGAGCATTGTCCGTAGACACAAAAGATGCTAATGATGCTTCGCCATTCGTGTAGTGAAGGCATGCCACAGCCCACATGCATTACTTATCTTCCAAACCGAAATACAACATTGCTGATGAATGTGACATGTGTGTGATGTTTAGGCAAGACATTGCAGATTTCTAACACCTTGGTCTTTTTATCATCAGATTTCAGTCACGACCGTAGTGATATATTTGGATAATAGACCGCTTTTTACAAATTGTCCGATGGCAAGGCAGGTACCTAGTGTATTTTTCTATAGGGATCCCGATCAAGACGGGGAATGTTTTTACATATAATACAATCAATAACAACGTAAATGACATTTCTCATTGCACAGTTGGATAACATATGTTGAAAACATTTTTTTAGAATATAATGAAAGTTGTTAAATTTTTGGTACCTACCTTCCTTTCAATTCAAATATTAAATATTTGAAATTAAAAATATAATTATTAAAAAATATTGAAAAATATTTAATCTAAACATAGTCTCATAAAAGTCTTTTTGGGGATGAAAAATAGCCTTTATTTGTTCCGCAAAATTGCCTTGTTCCCGGAGGATTCATAAAAAACAGTCTGCGTACTTCAATATGATGTGCACATAGTAGTCTGCGCGACAAGTTGAAAAGTGTCTAAAATAGAAATACTGCTCTTAAAATTATGTGCGGTAGCTAATTGGATTTCTCGTACACATTACAACATTTCTAGTACTTTTGTCTTAATTGTAAATGAAAAAAAATATTTAAATAATTATCGTAAAAATTTTTCGCTTTGTGGAGCCTTTCATAGTGGATATACATACTTAAAAATAGCATGCGATAAAAGTTAAAAAAATATTCATACTTTGCTTATAATAATAATTATTGTACTTTAACGACATTACGTGGATTTTTCAATATTTGTTAATTTTTTTCTGAAATTTCTAAAATATTAAGTTTATGAAATATTGGCAAAAAACGAAATGCCATTTTTTTCTCATCTTTGTTTATTTAGAACTTTGCATTCCGGATCCAATGAGCTATCGCACATAATTTTAAGAGCAGTATCTCTATTTTAGATACTTTTCAACTTGTCGCGCAGACTATAGATACCCTATTTGTAATTTCTCTAAATTTTTATAATTTTGCCTAATTTTTAAATTACAATATAAAATTAAATGTCGATTAAACTGAGCGATATTAGCTTCGGTATAGACACGTGAAGTCTTTGTTTTGAATCCCGATGCATATCGTTCTGCATAAGATTTTTAGTTTTTTTGGAAAATATTCTATTGCTGTATTAGGTACTAGTTGCCTTTATTTACCCATCCGAGGATATGGGTGGGATGATATTTATTCACTGTATTTCATGTTTTTGCCTTATGGTAGATATTAATATTGGTACATAGGAACACCAAAATGAAGTAGGTAACTTATCATACTTATTTAAAATAAATAAATTATCACTAATATTATTAAAATAAATAAATTCTGGACACTAATATTATAAAAGGAAATATTTGATTGAATGTTATGCATTTAAACTCAAAAATTTTATTTTTGTTTTTTATCAACCGATTTTAAAATAATCTATTACGTATAGAAAACTACATAATTCCGGAGTAATATACGCTATATTTTACTTGACTAAACAAAAGAAAGTTAAGTTTCAGGTCACACGAATGAAGTTAATAAATTTAAATGTAAAAAGTGATTAAAATTTTAGTGCTTACTAAGTTTTATTAAATAACGCAGATTATCGCAGGAGTCGCCTATTTATAGTATAATTTGTAAGTAAAATATATTTAAATTTTATAATTATATTTTTATATTTGTAAGGTTAACAAAACAGATATACAACGCGAATGTGGAAGGATGTAGGTACCGGGGAAGACCAAGACTGACATAGCACGATCAGATTGATCGAGTACTGTCCGAAGGTGGTGTCAAGAGTCTTCGCAACCGGCGTGTGTGTATGAAGAGAGTGATGAATGTGGAAGAAGCGAGACAAGCCTGCAAGGATCGTGATGTATGGCACTCGGTTCTCTCACTACCCCGTAAGTGATCTGGCGTGAAGATATGTATGTAATTTGTAAGTATCCTGTGCGTTAAAAATTATGATATAGGTATTTGTTTTTAATCTGAAGTGAAAGTTTTCTGAGAAGTTCCTCATAAGATCTAGCAAAGAACAGAAATTCAGAACCTCTTTTTTTAAATATATATATATATTTTATATCATAAGATAGCAAACAAGCAGATGGGTCTCCTGATGGAAAGAGTCAACCATCGCCTATAGACACCAAAGATGTTAATGGTACGTTGCTATTTTGTAGCGAGGTCGAATGCCACATGCATAAGTTTACCGGCTACATTACCCTCCAAACCGAAACACGACATTGACAGGCACTGACGCTATTGCGGCAGGAATAGGTAAGGCGGTGGTACCAGACCCGGGCGAGACAATGCAGAACTCTACCACCTAGTAGCCACGATGGTAGTGACTCAATAGCCAATCGGTCGCCTTTTACGACCTGCCTGGCAGAACAGTAGTTGGCCTATTCTTCAAAGGAGGCCGGGACCAATACGGCGGAAAATCTTAATCTAATTATAAAAACTGTGGTAACATCTGGTTACCTACCGTTAAAAATATATGTCAATAATTTATATGTAGACTCAAAACGCGTTTTTTTTTCAAAAATGTTTTTAATAAGGGAAAAACATATTAATATATTTATAAAATTTGTGTAAGTTTAAAATATTTTTGAAAAAAATACTGTAGTTAATTATAGTTGTTAGGTATTCTATCCAAATTATAAAACGATTTACGGACGAGTTTTTATGTGTATTGTTTAGTTGTAAGGTTTGGTAGAATTTTGGTTGTATTAGAGATAGCGATATTACGCGATTGTGTTTAAGTATAATCGACTATTGTATGGTTACAAAGGGCATTAAGAAGGGCTCTACTATGGGGAGGGTAGAGAATGGGCCTTATTGTAGAGTGTCAAACCGGCAACGCCTTCGTTTGCGCTTTGGGCGTATAGTTTTCTAATTTACGACTAGCGTTGCTTACCGACAAAGACAGAGATATATCCTGAATATATGTTAGAGTGAGATGAACGTAGTATCAGACAGGGCGGTGCACTCGGTGCCTCATCACATCATCGGTGTCGCCCACAATACCGCTCATTCGCTTCTCGTTTGGCGTCCGCTATGTAAACGCATCTTGTTGTGAATCTAAACAAAATCAGTCAGTCGTCGTTTTGTATCCGAAAGAGTAGCGCGTCAAGGATCTCGTGTCCGGGTTACTAAATATGTTGTGGCAGTGAACGTATCTAAGCACGATGCACGCGTTGTTTGGAGAACAGAGCCCTTATGCTTACCGCAGTGGAGCTACCGGAGGCTACTCCACGGGAGTTACACCTTACACCTACGAGCAGTACCGGTATGGCTATGGCGCTCCGTATCTCCATCCTCATCAGCAACACGTGGGAACCCCTAAAGATATGGTCAAACCCCCATATTCCTACATCGCGCTCATTGCAATGGCTATACAGAATGCGCCTGACCGTCGCATCACTCTCAATGGAATCTATCAATTCATAATGGAACGGTTTCCGTACTATAGAGAAAATAAACAAGGCTGGCAAAATTCTATCAGACACAATCTTAGTTTAAACGAATGCTTCGTTAAAGTAGCAAGAGACGACAAGAAACCTGGTAAAGGTAGTTATTGGACTTTAGATCCTGACTCTTATAATATGTTTGACAACGGCTCGTATTTACGAAGACGGCGTCGGTTTAAGAAGAAAGATGCACTGAAAGAAAAAGAAGAAGCCTTAAAACGTCAGCAGCAACTGCAGCAAGCGCAGGATGCCTTGGCGGCACAGGAGGCTCTAAGTGCTGCGGATGCCTTGGGACAAACGCGGGACGTTAAACCAGATGTAAAACCTCGTATATTTGAATGTAGACCGAAACGAGAACCCGGTGCAGAGTGCGCGCGATACGACAAATTATCTGAACCAATGGACGACTTCAGTGAACCTAGACTACCGCCATCGGCAGTTTATTGTTCTCCCCAACCTTATTCACTAGCTGCCGAAGATTTTCGAGCTGCGGCAACGGGTTGGTACGCCGCCCCCGAACCTGCGGCCGAGCAATTGCCACCAGCCTTCCGTGATCTCTTTGAACCTCCGAGTTGTCAGCTAGCGGGATTTCGCGGCGGGTCGCCCGCCCCAGACGCGTACCGCACGTCGCCACCGCCTCACCACCACTATCGCACACCAGCGCCGTCCTATTATCACCATCAAGCATGTGTCGCCGCGGCTCCGGCACCGGCTCACAAATCCTACTGAGACATTGCCCTGAGGTGAGATATATTTTGTATACTGCAAGCGCTCTGCGAATAATGTTATGTAAATATAGGCGACGCGAATACCGCTGTGCGAGTTATGTTCGACATCTACCCCGGCGGCCGCGGGGTGAACGTCGGGTCGTTTCGTGACGTGGTTGTGGTTGCAGGAGACCGGCATCGTATGGCGCCGAACGGATTTAGCCTTGCGCGTCAGTTCCAGAGCGGATAAATATAGCGTTGTAGTCGGAGATGCCGTGGAACCAAGTGGCGGCGCGTCAGTAACCACTGTTTACAGATCGGCGGCCGACCCTGCCGCCTCCCGCTCCGTTCACACCTATAGGTATGTTGAAACTTCACATGTGTTAGAGATTATCGGTAACAAAGAGTAGTGATGACGTGTGGGAGTGCGTACGCGCCATACGTGTGTGTTCGTAGCGCGAGCGTTTGAATCTACCATTACCAATATTGTAATCATGGCAGATTTAATTTTTTTAAACATTGCAATAAATTGGAGTTTAAATATCTTCTTAACGTAAATTCTGCTTTAAAATAATTATGGTGCACACGAAACCAACAAAGTTTTAAAGAACTTTATGATTTCGTATAATTCCAACTAAAAATAAACAAACTGGTGATGTAAAAATTCTTCTTAAGTGACTCAAGTAATATATGAACGATTTGTGTCGATATACAAGTGAATTGACCATCTGTGTATGCACCAAAATCATCTGGTGACCAAGTGTATAAGCTTGTACGAAAAAACGACAGGATGTCCATTGTTTTCATTACAAAGACGATGAATTTATATGCATTTAACCGATAATGAAATGCCGTATTCACAGTGTTAATAATGGTAAAGCCTTTGTTTAACATGCTTGGAAGACAAAAACGTTAATTTTTACCCGCCTTCAAAGGCCGATAAAAAGAGTGGCAACGCAAAGAAAGTAACTACTTAGATTATCTGCGGTAATCTCTTAAAAATTTCCGGATTTTTGATTAGGTACTTATCTGTTTAGTGTTGAACCTTTAGTGGATTATCTTTATCTTCCTACATTTTGTTCTTTGAATAATTGAGAGATGAAAAAACAGAAAATAATTTTGTTTCTCCAAAGTGACAATATGTACAGTCGCTTTATTAACTTTCGCAATACTACAGTAATTAATAAAAATACACTAGATTTTTTATGTTTACTTCAGAGGCTAGCAGTACCGGTGTCTGTGTAAATGCATGAGGTCCTGGGTTCGAATCCTTGGCCAGGTAACTTATTCCGGCCGGGATAAGGCCGGGAAGGCCGGGATTCTGAAACGATTTGCCCAATTACTAAATATTCATTCGGTTTGGCAATAATTAGTTAAATGATCACCTAATTACACTTTATTTGTATGATGTAATTAGGCAATCATGATATTTGCTACCTATCGCTGAAAATGTGTTTTACAATGAACATTAAGTTGAACACTTATATTTTATGCTACGGGAAGAACTGCTATTTTACATATTTTTTTTAAAGATTATAGGTAACTTACAGGAAAACTTATCTACCTACTGATAATTTGTTTATTAAGTGGTACACCTATCTAATGCTTCTTTAAAACAGGGGAAAACCTTACTTTAAACTTAACCTAAGAAAAATACTATGTAACTATTTTATTATTACTTGATCGTGGTTTTTTATCTACATATAGAAATTTGCTGTATTGCACGCCTCAATTCTCTACTCTCATTTGATCGAAATCAAACATCTTTCTGAAGAAAATATGTCTAGATTTTATTTATATTTCACTTTTGGAATATTATGAATACAGGTGATATACGTCAAGAAAAAGCACTTGTTTTTACGGTTTTAATATTTTAAAAAAACATTTACTGTATTGTCAAAAAACGGATTAAAAATTCTAAGCCTGTCCGGATGTCTGTATGCACAGATCTAGCACGATCATGGCTGCAAAACTTCACATATCGAGAACATTTTTCTTTTATTTGCTATATGCTGGCGCCGCACTTGCGTCTATTGTCACAAAGCTTCGTGAAATGACGCGATAAATGCAGATGTGACCGCTATTATCGGCTAATTTCGCATACATTTCGGACTTCGTGTGCCTTAGCGCGCATATAACTTCTGGAAGGTACACGCAAGTGCGGCTTCAGCATTAGAATTACAGTGCACATTTTCCTAATTCAAGAGGCTGTGTGATTCCGTGTTGTTTAATTATAATTAATAAAAATGCATATTTTTTGTGATTCTTTGTTCGTAAATATTTCATATTTCATAACACGTCAAAACAAAATCAATGACAATAATTGTTGTCCCCGGGGTACGGGCTAATAAATGTTTCTTTGATTTTTTTAATATAGCAACCATGCTGATGGCTCTTCTGATGTAAAGAGACACCCATCGCCTATAGACACCAAACATGTTACATTAACAACGCATCATTATGCGTTCCTATTCTTTTGGTGGGGTATTAGTGGCATATGGTATCTACTTGCTACTTTACCCTTCAAACCGGAACAGTAGAGTGACAAACACTGACGCTATTGCGGCAGAAATCAGTAAGGCGGTGGTACCGAATGCGGACGAACCTTTGCAGAACTCTTTTTTATATAATTATTATTCATATTTGACTTTTGCCGAAACAAATATATAAATCAAATAATTTAGTCCATATATTTCAATAATTATGAAAACTAATTATTTGAGGCCCGCTAATTTTGGGTTTTTCGAACTAATATAATTTTTCATTGCCTCGTGGTAAAGAAGTCCCGGGTTCGATTCCCAAGTTGGGCAAAAGTGTTATGGAGATTTTTTCTTTCAAATCTCAGTAGCAGCTCGAAGAGTCTTCTTTTTATTTTATTAAATACAAACAAGCAGATGTTTCTTTTGATGGAAATGGAAACTATTGCCTATAGACACCAAAGATCCGTGTGGCGGGATGGCATTGTCACGTGCATAGTCTACCGGCTACCTTATCCTCCAAACCGGAGCACCACAATGACGAGCATCGTAAGGCGGTGGTGCCATACCCGGGCGAGGCGTTGCTGAATTTTACTACCTAGTGAAGTGGGCGGTGTATTACCCCCATGTCTTCGCAAGTACACATCGTATAATGCACATCGCATGTAAAGTTGTCGGTCCATGTTTTCAGGTCGGAAAAATGCGACGACAGGGACGCCACTTATCCAACCGGCAAACCGTTTCATCACAGTATACAGATGACATCTGCATACTGTGGTTTCATTCTGTATATCTCGAAACAGCGTACAAGTCCTTATTTTTACTTTTTTTTTAAGTTCTTGCTAATGGAAGTTTATTAATTGATTTTCGAAAATCGAGTTTTCGCTAGATATACACGTTTTTAGGTCCTAGGAACCTTTTCCGACCATTTTCACGATAACCACAGTATGTGCGTGTATGTGCAGGTATATAAACCTCTTAAAAATTTGAACGGCTTGACCGATCGAAACACGGTTGAAGACATTCGATTATGTGCGCCAAATAGACTGAAAAACTGAATCGTAAAATATCAGCGTAATTACAACTAAATAACGACGTAATTATGTTTATTTAAAATAATTTCCAGATTAATAACTTGATTGGTTACAAAATCAAATCAGCTCTTTTCCTTAAAAAATGGGGTCTAATGCTGCAAATTGAATCAAAAGTTCGGAAGTTATCGTTGACGAAAAATTTGGAGATTTTTTAACCAATTAATTGTTGACCTTCGACATTTTTCATAAATCGGCTACGGGGTCAAACCGTTGACATTTTTTTTATATTGGTACAGATATTCGTGAATGGCATTTTTCGTTTCATTTTTATAAAAATCTTGTTAAGTGATTTTATGATGCTATTCTTTTTGTTTTTTTAACTTCCCGCTAGACACGTTGGTAGTAAAAGTTGTGAATGGAGTTTTCACCAGATCTTCACGTTAACAGGTTCTAGAAAAAAAAAATGTTTTTCGACGTAACTTTGAGGTTTTTAACCAATATTTTTTTTAAATATTTTAGTATTTAAAAAAACTGCATGAAATGCCGTTTCAAATATCAAAATTAAATCAAGTTCTCAAAAGTTACAGCTTTTCAAATATAAAAATCCGTAAATCTGTTGACCCTACGGGCTCCCCGATACTTTCTGCTTCATTGAGTTATTTTAAGCAGAACCTCATAAAAAGTGAGCTCATTTTTGAGCTCAAAGTTCAAAAATCTAAAGTTAATTTAAAAGGATAATACAATACAATACTTAATTTTTGGAAAGCTGTACATTTTAAAAATGATGTCAATTTAGATCTTTCGAATGGCAATCTGAAGTTTTTGAGCAATGGAAGTTTTGAGCTATAAAATGTTGTCTTAGCTATAAGGTTAGGTAAGGTTGGTTGATAAATATCGAAGTCATATCAAAAAACACTTTTTAATTTTTTTATCATTGATCCAACCCAACGAATTGACCGATTTCAATCCGATTTACTATTTCACGAAGTTTTTTAAATAGAAGAGCTAATTATATTTTGAAATCTATCGGTATGTTAATCTGAAATTTATTTTAAAAATATGAAGTAAGTTTGTTGTGTTTGTGTAAACAACATAATTTTAATATTTCAAGCTTTGCTGTAAGAAGCTGTTAACTTTTTCGATTATGATTTTTGAAACGGCATTTGCCGCACTTTTTTAAATCAGTCAAGCCGTTTAAAAGTCACAAGAGGTTTACATACTTACATACAGACATACTGATGTTATCGTGAAAATAGTTGGAAAAGGTTCCTAGGATCTCAAAACGTGGAGATCTGATGAAAAATCGATTTTCGAGTATTCGGGCGAAATCAGCAACTTTCTTATTGTAATAATGTAGCGGGAAGTTAAAAATTATGTTGTTTACAACAAACTTCATATTTTTAAAATAACTTTCAGACTAATATAACTTTTCAAAACCTTATCAACGTCGCTTCTGTAGTTTAGTGGTCAGGTAACGGCGTTGACCACATGAGATCCCGGGTCCGATTCCCGTGTCGGGCAATTTAATTATGTGGCTTTTCAGTTTACCTATAAAAACAACTTTGCCCGAGATTGGAAAAGTGCTCGATTAGTGGCAGACTTGTCACCTATCACATTGTTGGACTAAGTATCTTAGGCTAATCGGGGTGCACTGGTTATACCTCTGCCTACCTCTTTGGGGATATTTTTACCTTATCAGTTCTTTGCTTAAAATTCTGCGTCAAATACCGTAAATTTGATCAATATCTGTTGATTCGTTTGGAATTTATCAATGACGACAATTTAAAAAAGGTGTCTTTTGACGTAACGATTACTTTAACATTTTTCAACCTATGGATTCTGTAGTTAAGACAACATTTTAGGGCTCAAAAAATGTGTTGGATGCCATTCGAAAGATAATAATAGATTATCGTTTTGAAATGATTAGAGCTTTTCACAAAAAAATTACTTTCATTTTTAGCAAACCTTTGACTTTTGAATTTTTTGGGGTCAAAAAGTTATTAATTATGCTCTTTTGAGCTTAAAATATCTCAATTTAGCGGGAAGTATCAGGGATGGCCTGCAGTGTCAACCAGTTTTCATATTTTGTTTTTATAAAAATCTTGTTCAATGACTTCCTATTTCCTATAAAATTTTCGGATTCCTATGAGAACGGCTTATGATCTAACTTGTTACTTTAAAAAAATCGGAGCAGATTTTAAGAGAAAGAGACATACCTAAGGAATCACAAAATTCCGAATCTGTGTGCCAGAAGAGTTGTAAATTAAGAGGACGAAATCTGAAAAAAAATAAATAGAGCAACAGATATGTAAATTGTACGCATTGTTTTAGATTATTAAATTAAAATTGACAGCCATGTTATTCCAGACAGCGCAGCCATTACATAAAAAATACATTTTTTTTTAAATTTTGGTATCCGAGGCACGGTCTCAAAACCAAAATGGATAATCATGTAAGGTGTCTTGATACGGGATATCAAGGCGACTAGCTGCACCGTACAGCCCGTTGTATTAAAAGTTTTTATGAATCCTACGGGAACAACTTATTTTTACGGGATAAAAAGTATCCCATGTGCTATTTCAAGTCATTCTCTATAAGTGTGCCAAATTTTATCCAAATCGGTTCGACTCGATTCGTTCGATTTTTTCATTTTTTTATCTGTAGATTTTTCCCCAGCATTGAAATGAAAAACATTATATAACCTTTTATTTTTCCTATAATTTAGTCTACAAAATCCAATAGATCCCTACGACGCTCGAGTAAGCTCGAGTAACCCATTTAGCGTCTTGGGCTCCTATAAAGTAACTAATATCCATTTGTCCTCACAAATTTTTGCGTTTATAATTTATTTACAATTTACATACACGTATTTATTATCTTTGTAAACTTTAGCTATTAGGTGTAATTTATTTTAATCAAGTCTATTTTTTATTTATTGTTTATTTCATAAGATAGCAAACAAGCAGGTGGGTCTCCTGATGGAACGAGTTAACCATCGCCTATAGTGCGTTGCTATCTTGTGGCGAGGTCTAATACCATTTGCATAAGTTTACCGGCTACCTTACCCTCCAAACCGGAATACGACAGTGACAAGCACTGACGCTATTGCGGCAGGAATAGGTAAGGCGGTGGTACCAAACTGGGTGAGACAATGCAGAACTCTACCACCTAGTAGCCACTATGATAGTGAATCGAATAGCCAAGCGGTCGCCTTTTACGACCTGCCTGGCAGAACGACAGTTGGCCTATTCTTCAAAGGAGCCCGGAACCAACACAGAGAAAAGTCTTTTCAATATTTAAATTTAGTTACCTTAAGATCAGCTGTTACTTAACCTGATTACCGTGAAAACGTATGAAAGCTATTTTTAAATGTAATACTCATGCCTACTTAGTGAGCATTTTACATACACGTTAGAACATCGATCTGTTGAAATATTAATGGTCTTTTGACTGCGATGGTTTTCAATATAGAGGTGAAAAATAACGTTGTGGATATTGTCTTTCAAACGGTTAAATATATGCCATTGAATAAATATGCCTTAAAATATTTTTTCTATGAGACATAATATAATATGTAATTAAATTAAATATGATTTTGTGGATTGTTTTTTATTTATGGAATGACTAAACTGTATGTACCTAAGTCGCTGTTTGCGACTTACGTTTCTCTGATATGAAACGTGTTTCGATACAGTTTTTATTTGTATTTAAATGTTTTATATAGAAAATGTGAAAATTTTTAGATGGCGTGACTAATATGTATAGGTATAATTGTCAAATTACAGTTTTCTAGTACTAAAAATCTTTAAGCTAAGCTGCGGACGGACGGACAGACAGATTGAAGGACATATGAAACTATAAGGGTTTTTAGTTGATTTCAGAATCCTATAAATCCCTAAGTAGTATATAAAATTAAAACAACCTAATGAAAACGGTCGAAAAATCCAACAATATCACATAAAATATGCAATTTCATTTGTTTAAACAATTAAAGTCCAATAAAATTATTCTTACCTAATCGTGGCATGGGTATTTAATCAGTACCAATCAAAAGAAACATGGTGATCGCTGACAAAACCGAGTAGAAATGCCGATTTCATCTGTGCAGTGGGCGACCTTCAATCGCTGCAGCAACCACCTCATCCACTGTTTCGAAGATACAGCAGTGAATTTCCTTTCACAGAAATTTATGATCTTTCAGATGAGCTTTGGTTCGTTCGGTAGGCAGAACGTACTAGATACCTAGGCACGAGGCGTCACTTATAATGCTGTTGCCACTGATAAGGCCAGTCATGGGGACATGCAGCACTGCATTTTCGTATAGTCCTACCCCTCCCCTAAATCGAGGAACAAACGAAATCCAGTAGTACTTCAGTAGTAATTCAAAAAGTAGTAGTAATTCAGTAGTAGTATGTAATGTTTAATACTTTCCTCTATAAGCTTTCAATTAAATTAAATCTTTACTGTTTCTTACGAGATTTTGAAACAAAAAAAAAATTTAAAAGGTTATTTAAGAGATCATTTTTTACAAAATCACATTTTGAAAGGTTTTGTTAAATATTATTTGTTAATTGTATGTATTAAAATAAAGTGCTACACGAGTGAGATTACAAAAAAAACAAAAAACAAAATAGGATACGTAACATTCATTATTGTGTAAAATAGTCATATTTTTTTTGATGATTTTCGAAATTTATTGTTATTTCTTTCGATATTGATCGTTTTTCTAAAATGAACGGATAATCGATAAATGACCGATTATCGATTATGGGTTTTGAGTTTGCCAACATTCATTTGATTCATGATGATAAAAGTTCATATAGGTAAACAAAAATGTTAAAACGTGTCTGTATCCACTGTATATACTCTTTGACGACGGGAGATGTCGGCGTGCGGAATAGTACTTACGCTGCGCCTGTCACTAAGTCAAGGTCGTTCGCAGCTGTAATCGCCTTAAAAACTCCATCAAATACCGTTAATTGGATCATAATCGGTCGATTTGTTTGGGATTTATCAATGACGAAAATTTTTGAAACAAATATTTCTTGACATTGCTTCGAAATTTTTCAACCTATTGATTATTTAGCTTGAGCAATATTTTATCTTCTTTATATATAAAAGACAAAGTGAGTGACTGAGGTATCAACGCACAGGCCAAACCCTTAGGTCTAGAAATTTAAAATTTCGCACACGTATTTTCTTTATGATGTAGACATCCACTAAGGAAGGATTTTTCAAAATTTAATTCAGAAGGGGGTGAAATAGGGGATAAAAATTTGTATGAATATTTTATTCCATGGACATATTCGCATGAAATTTCGTATGAATTGAGTAAAAAATAAATAATGAATTAAGTGTTTAAGCATTTTTCAAATTTCGATCTCTAAGAGGGTAAATTAGGGGATGAAAGTTTTATATAATCGCACAAACCATTGCCAAATAAGAAAGCATTATTAAAAGTTCAACCATCAAAGGGGTGAAATAGAGGAAAAAAGTTTCAATAATTTTATTCCTTAGACATATTTGCATGAAATTTCGTATAAATTGAGTATGACAAAAATAATGAGTTATATATTTCAGCGTTTTTCAAAATTCCACCCCTTAAGGGTAAAATAGGGCATGAAAGTTTTATATAAACGAATAGGCCAAACCCCTAGGGCTAGAAACTTGAAACTTTACACACGTATCGCTGTTATGAGTAAGCATCCGCTAAGGAATGATTTTTCAAAATTTAAATTCCAAGGAGTGAAATAGAGAAAAATATATTTGTATAAAACTTTTATTCTTTTGACATATTTGCATGATATTTCATATGAATTGAGTTCAGCAACAACAATGAATTATGTATTTAAGCGTTTTTCAAAATTCAACGCCTAAGAGGATAAAATAAATAAAATAATAGGGTATATAAGCGCACAAGCCAAACCCTTAGGTAAAGAAACTTAAAATTTTGCACACATATTCTTCCTATGACGTACGCATACACTAAGGAAGGACTATTAAAAATTCAACCCTCAAACGGGTGTAACAGGGGATGAAATTTCTTTGAAACTGTATATTCCTCGGACATTCTTGCATAAAATTTTGTATGAATTGAGTACGACAAAAATAATGAGTTATGTATTTTTGCGTTGTACAAAATTCAAACTCTTAGAGGGTAAAATAGAGGATGAAAGCTTTATATAAACTCATAGTCCAAACTCTTAGGGCTAGAAACTAGAAATGTAGCAAACGTTGGCATCAACTCTTATGACGTTGGCATCCACTAAGGAAGGATTTTTCAAAATTCAAATTCCAAGGAGTGAAATAGAGAAAAATATATTTGTATAAAACTTTTATTCTTTTGACATATTTGCATGATATTTCATATGAATTGAGTTCAGCAACAACAATGAGTTATGTATTTAAGCGGTTTTTTAAAATTCAACGCCTAAGAGGATAAAATAAATAAAATAATAGGGTATATAAGCGCACGAGCCCAACCCTTAAGTAAAGAAACTTAAAATTTTGCACACATATTCTTCCTATAACGTACGCATCCACTAAGGAAGGACTATTAAAAATTCAACCCCCAAAGGGGTGTAACAGGGGATGAAATTTCTTTGAAACTGTATATTCCTCGGACATTCTTGCATAAAATTTTGTATGAATTGACTACGACAAAAATAATGAGTTATGTATTTTTGCGTTGTCCAAAATTCAAAGTCTTAGAGGGTAAAATAGAGGATGAAAGTTTTATATAAACTCATAGTCCAAACTCTTAGGGCTAGAAACTAGAAATGTCGCAAACGTTGGCATCAACTCATATGACGTTGACATCCACTAAGTAAGGATTTTTCAAAATTCAACTCCGATGGGGATGAAATAGGGTATAAAATTTTATATATTTTTTTTATTGCTTGGACGTATTTGCATGACATTACATATGAATTGAGTACAGCGACAATAATGAGTTATGTATTTCAGCATTTTTCAAAATTTAGTTCCTTACAGGGTAAAATAGGGCATGCAAGTTTTAAATAAACGTATAGGCCAAACCCATAGGGCTAGAAATTTGAAATGTCGCAAACGTATTCCTCTTATGACGTTAGCATCCACTAAGGAAGGATTTTTCAAAATTCAACTCCGATGGGGATGAAATACGGTATAAAATTTTATATATTTTTTTATTCCTTGGACATATTTGCATGACATTTCATATGAATATGAATTTCCTACAGCGACAACAATGGGTTATGTATTTCAGCGTTTTTCAAAATTTAACCCTAAAATAAAAATATAAAAGGCACAGACCAAACCCTTAGATCAAGAAACTTAAAATTTCGCACACATATTCCTTCTATGACATAAGCATCCACTAAGGAAAGTCTATTCAAAATTGAACCCTCAAGGGGGTGTAAAAGGGGATGAAATTTCTTTGAAACTTTATATTCCTTGGACATACATGCATAAAATTTCGTATGAATTGAATATGGCAAAAAACATGAGATATGTATTTCAGCGTTTTTCAAACTTCAGTCCCTTACAGGGTAAAATAGGGCATGAAAGTTTTTAATAAACGTACAGGCCAAACCCTTAGGGCTAGGAACTTGAAATTTCGCACATGTAATCCTCTTATGACGAAAGCATCCACTAAGAAATGATTGTTCAAAATTTAACCTCCAAGAGGTTGAAATAGAGGAATAAAAATTGTATGAATTTTTTTCTTGGACATATTTGCATAAAATTTCATATGAATTGAAGAAAAATTAAAAAAAAGGCTTTTTCCCGAATTATCTTCGCAATTTTTTTACCAATAATTTTTCGGCCTCCTTCAATATTTTAGTACTTAAGAACTACGTCAAATGCAGTTTCAAAAATCAAAATCAAATCAAGATTTCAAATATTACAGCTTTTCAAATATTAATATTTTGTGTTTCAAGCAAACTTACTTAATACTATTTAAATAAATTTCAGGTTAAAATACCGATAGATTTAAAAATCGAATCAGCTTTTCTCTTTAAAAAACTGCATCAAAAACCGCAATTTGATCAAAATCGGTTGTTTTATTTGGGATTCATCAATAACGAACTTTTTTGAAAATATGTGTTTGATTTTCTTTCAAAAATGAAATGACTATCATTTATAACAATTTAATTAAGATTTTTAAATTCTGAAAAAAATCTTTTCTTAAGTATGCCTTTTGTTCCTTTGAGTTTAAAATACCTCAATTTAGCGGGAAGTTTTAGGAATAGCTTGAAGGGCAACCAAGACTTAACTTGCCGCTACGTATGCAGATCAAGAAACTATTGATTTTACCCCGATTTTCGAAAATCGAGTTATAGGACCTTTTCCAACTATTTTCACGATGGCGTCAGTATGTATGTATGTATGTAAGTATGTACGTGTATGTAAACACCTCTAATTTTTTTAACGGCTTGACCGGTCTATTTATTTAATATAACTTCCAGATTTATTTACCGATTGAGTACAAAATCTAATCAGCTCTTTCCCTCAATAAACTGCTTCCAATGCATAAATTGCATTAACATCGGTTAATCCGTTCAGGAGTTATCGTTAACGAAAAATTTTGAATAAAGTGTTTTTTCAACAAAACTTCGAAATTTTTCAAGCAATAATTTTTTGATCTTTTACGTTATTTTAGTACCAAAAAAAATTTACGAACTCAAAACTCTGTGCTTAGGCATATTTTTTACTTTGAGCTTAAAATACCTCAATTTAGCGGGAAAAATCAGGGATGACCTGCAGGGTTAACCGGCTTACAAACTTTTTAATACAGTTACATAAGTTAGTTAGATAGGTGTGTTACATATATCTTAATAGATAGGTATAATTTATTTAGGTTTATGATATAGTTCGGTATATATAATCTTTTCATAGATAGATTTAGGATAGGTGTTACAAGTTTCTTTTATAACTATGTTAGTTTGTTCGATAGGTATGTTACCGACAGGCATTTTTAATCTTACGTGTTTTACTTAAATTTTGAGAATAAAAATATCGTATGTGGTATCATTATATTTATTATTTATTTATATTATATTATATTCGTATAAATTTACCATTTATCCATTAACACAATTTCAATTAATGCACTTCATCTACACAAACTATGATGAAAATGAAAATATTATTTTTTTATAAAATACAAGCGGCCCGCCCGACTTTGTAGATATTTTCAATAAAGTAGCTAATAAAGGTTAAATAAGCTCTAAAGTGAATATGCGCGAGCGAAGCCGCGGGTAACAGCTAGTATCTCAATAATTGAATGTCATTCGAAAGATCGAATTTAATCAGCGTTTCTAAAATATACAGCTTTTCAAAAATCAATATACTGCCATTTTAACAAAATAGATCAACGCTTGAACTGAAAAAATCTATGCTTATAGTTTTTACACTTTTGGGCTTAAAATACCTTAATTTAGGGGAAAGTTTCAGAGATGGCCTTGTAGGGTCAACCGTTTACACATTTTTTACTCTTTTGAGCTTAAAATACCTTAATTTAGTGGGAAGATTCTGGGATGGCCCGTAGGGTCAACCGTTTACACATTTTTTTAATAGCGCCACCAGGGTTTTCGCATAGCCAGATCATATTCCAATATTAATGGTCAATCTATGTATATACTACCCGGTAGTCTTATGGGACTAGGTTATGTGTCGTGAACTCCCGTACTAAAAATACAGTAGTGACATTTCGGTTAATAAATGGCAGTTTTTATTAATAATAAAAACGTCTGATTAATTGGTGCTGTTGAGGCATACAAATTGTTACTGACTTTGTTATCTTAGTATTAGGATATTTTATTGGGAGATAAAAATAAATTATTTCAGACATACATATCACTGAATGGATCCACCCGAAGATTTTATGCTACAAATAAAAGAGAGGAGAGTATGCGCATCACACAAAAACTGCTGGATAATTTTGATCAATTAGATTTTTTTTAGTTCTACTTATTAGAATTTAAACTTATCTCAAAATATCTTTATATATTAGTACACGAACCAAAAACGTTTACTCCCTTTTCTGGCAATTAGGTGAATGTTGGAAAATTAAAAGTCTATATTGCGGAGAAGTGCAGAAATCATAATTTTAAAAAACGTGTATTAGAAATACATTAAATTAACAAAAATATACATTGCACAAACTACATTCGTGTGACGTATATGATAATATACATATATATTCTATTTTTTTACGGCTGAAGTATGTTGTAAAACTTAAGAGATTTTATTTTTTAGTCTATTGCCGAATTTTGACCACAGGGTGATCGCTAGTCGCTAGTATAAATAAAAGGTTCAAAAATAGGTATGACTACCACTAACATTTACAAACATCTCTGTTTTTGTTCAAAACCAAATCGCAATTTGTTGCCCGCGAATTCGTTCGCACGGACTTCGTTTACTCCGCACAGCTCCTCCCCCGTATGTGATAGCGTGATAATATATGGGTGATTCCGTTCTAACTGTGATATTCAATGTCCTGTATAGTTTGTTCTCACAGTTCATTAATTAATAATTAATTTATGAAATTTTTGTACTTGTTGGAAAATTATAAACATATTTCAACATTATTTTCATATAATATAACTTGCCACTTACAGAAAACTTACAATATATCACTTAAATGTCAGTACCGTGTCATGTCCATTTCTAGAATTTATTTATAAATTGTTAGTTTTTTGTCGTAATAAATGATTTAAACTAATTACCTCATAAATTCTAATGTTTACGACAAAAAAAAACTAACAATTTATAAATAAATTCTAAAAATAGACATGACACGGTACTGACATTATATCACAGTTAGAACGGAATCACCCATATAGCCTATATGTTGACTCGACCTGTTAGTAATATTCATGCAAAATTTGAAGAAAATCCATGCAGTACTTTTTGAGTTTACCCCGGACATACATACAGACGAACAGACAAAAATTATAAAAACTATATTTTTGGCTTTGATATCGATTGTAGATCACGCCCCAAGTCTTCTTTAAAAAAATATTCAATGTACAGTTTTGACTTTCCTACGATTTTATTATATGTAAAGATATAAATACAAAAATGAGCTTTCGTAGCTTCGTAGTATATGCGTAGCAGTTAATTAGCGTAACTTCGTTTGATTCTTAAAAGAACCGAAAATAATTCGAATAGGTCAGGCTTTTCCAAGGACATAATATAAAACCGTAATATACCTTAATATTAAATACCTTTATGTATAATCCGAGTGAAAAGGCGACATACCTAAATAAGTTCGCGAATCTTATCGTAAAATTACAATCTTCAATTAAGAAAGGATTACTTGGTATTCTTGAGGCAAGCTACGACATTAACAATGCTTTTACTTTTGTATGAGTTATTAGCACCGACCACACAGCCCATAGACACCTAATAATAGGCGAATAACTTGTGTCAATACATCTGACTTATAGTTCCGATGTAAATGTCCACGCCAATGAGTAGTGATTGGGTAATCACTGTCGACCAATCAGATGCTCTGTACATTACTATCTGTCACTGTGGCCTTGAGTTAGCCAATAGGCGTTGCAACCCCGCTTCGTCTTACCTCAACTAGTTGACAGAATGCATTCAATACGGAAAATCAAACATTAGCCGTCTATAGGCTGTGTGGTCGGCGGTTATTAGCGAGGATTTTAAATTTTATAAAGTGGCATATAAAAATTACCCATTATTTTATAATTTTTCTTATCAAACGAATCGAATCAAAAGAAGAAAGAATTTTTATTTGCAAGAATATCGGTGTTATAAGTTATACAAATTCATACTAATGTTATAAATGCGAAAGTCTGTCTGGCTGTCTGTCTGTCTGTTACGCTTTCACGGCTAAATCGCTGGACTGATTTTCATGAAATTTGGTATGTATATAGTTGAAGATCTGGGGTAAAACATGGGCTTTTTTTTCAAAAATCAGTGCCTAGAGGGCACTCAGTGCATAGAGGATGAAATTTTTATTAAGAGCTATTTGGACGACTTATTAATATACTCGCGGGCGTAGCTGCGCGGGTCAGCTAGTTATTTATAGGTTCCCGTATATTTTGCCATTATTTGTCCCCTTACGATAAACAGCATTCGATATGTTTTGCGCGAAAGATTAGAGAGAGATTAGACCAATAAGGAGAGCTAAATTCTCGATTGGGATATAATAGCGTTTGATATGTCGCGTGCCCAAAAAGATATTAGACGAATGGGAATAACTAATATCCCATTTGACCGCCCCGGTGGTTGAGTGGTAGCGAACCTAAATGCGAAACGAAGGGGCTCGGGTTCGATTCCCGACAGTTACAAACATTTGTGTGATGAGCATAAATGTGTGTATTTCTGGGATTGAGCGTTAATTTGTTTGTAACAGTATTATATATATTTTTATATGTATTGGTATTGTTAACTAACACTTATCAATTATTTTATTGTATTAGATCAATTCGTGTGATTTGTCCAGTAATATTTATTTTTTATTCTAATGTGTATGATAAGAAGACCAAGGCTGTCATACCATAATCAGATTGATCGAGTACTGTCCGAAGGTGGTGTCAAGAGTCTTTGCAACCGGCGTGCGTGTATGAAGAGAATGATGAATCTTAAGGAAGCGAGACAAGCCTGCAAGGATCGTGATGTATGGCACTCGATTCTCTCTGCCTACCTTGTAAGGGATCTGACGTGAATATATGTATATATGTATGATAAGGACGCATCATTCGACATAACACTAAAATAATCGCTTTCACTTGTCAGTAGTGTCAATTTGGTCTACCGACCATAACATGTGGTTATATCTACTAAATTGTCAAGAAAGTATCGGGTAGCGATTGATACATAGGTAGTTTTTTTATCCAAAACGCCATTTCCGAATTAAGTTAGTTCTCGCCGCGAATTCTCCTTTGCCTTCGACCGAATTAAAACGGGTGTCACGAATTGTAATCTGAGTTGATGAAAAAGAATGAAGTCAGCTGAAGCCATATCTGGTGAATATTGTGGTTGCACGATGGTATTTATTGAGCTTTTGGTCAAAAATACGTTCACAATGACAGCCTTGTGGGAAGGCGCATTATCGTGGTGCAAAATCAAAGAAATTTCTTTCCACAAATCTGGGATTTTCGTTGAATTTGCCCTCTTAAACGCCGCATAATGCTCAAATAATATTCTTTGTTTACCGTTTGACCTTCCGGTAAGAATTCCAAGTGCAGAACTCCGCGATAGTCAAAAAAATACAGTTAACATAACTTTGACTTATGATCAACTTTGGCGTGTTTTTGTCGGTTTCGATTCGGTTTAATGGTGCCACTCCGAAGGTTGTTGACTAGTTTGCGTGTCAAACTCGCAAACCTACGTCTCTTGACCAGTAACAATGCGTTTCATAAATGTTGGATCGGAATTTACTTGTTCTAGCATGTATTCAGCGACTCTTATGCGATTGAGTTTTAGAAGACAATTCAGGTCTTTTGAGACTAGCCGAGGGGTGACATGTTTCATACCCATATGATTATTTAAACTGGACGCGTGAGACACAGAAATTTCAGCGGTTATCTTAAACTTAGATGAGAATTAGATGATGAATTCGCAATACACACTAGATATGATCTAACTAAAACAGCACTTTATTTCAACTCTAAATAACAGGTACAACCACAGATCATATGAATACTAATAGACACGCGATAGTGAAGAAGATTCTTGTCGCCGCGCAAATGAACAAAAGCTCCTATTACTGTCAAAAATTTCATAAATCTATAGGTTATATTGTGAAAAAGTAGAAATAAACCATGCTGTACTGATTTATCGTACTGAATGAGATGACAAGGTTTAAAAATTACCATTGAAATGATTTTGTTTCATTGGTACAACACTGTATTTCTGTATAGTGATTGCAAGCTACATTGACAAACTTAGAAATAGTCTTGAAAGGCGTATCCATTTAGTCCGTGGGTGCAACTTAAATTCCGCGCGCAAAAGGGAAATCAGTTATGCCAATGTGACAAAAAAATAGAATTTGGAATAATAAACAAATACACTATTACCGAGATGTTTTTTATTCAGTAAATACATTATATTACATTGCACATTGAATTGAATTTGGCAATTTATTAGGACGTAGGTACCTTATTGTTTTACTTGTATTATCGTAATCGTAACGAAATTTTGAGAAATAATTAATGATAATAAATCAAATTAACCTGTGTTTACAAAACGCAGAATATGGAATGGATTACTTCTAAGCGCGTTTATTTGTCTCCTTGAGAAATTAATGTCTGCGAGGAGAATACGTTTGAGAAAAGATAATTTTTTTTTTCTTATTCTTCAAATTTTTGCTACGTGCGCGACATATCAGTGATATCACGCACTGTTTATCCTATGTAAAAATATTGAGAATTTATTTTATATTTATTATATTTAAATTTTAACCCTATTTATTTGATGTAAATTTTTTATTTCATTAAATTATTTTACTCATTTTATAATTAAACAAAATACTCATATACTTGCGGACTTATTAATAAAAGATTAATTTTATAGCATTTGACTTTCAACAAAAATTCTGTAACATTATAGTATGGTTTATTTAATAGCAAATATTTATTTATAAGCAGTGATTTAAAACTAAGCACCAGAAATATGATTCTATATATTGATTAACATTCATTCTGATAAATATTTCGTACACAAAAATCAAAAGCTAGCCGATGGATTTACTTGATATTTATTGACAACATAGCTGTTGAACAAGAAATGAACAAGAGAGTATTTTTATATGGACTTTTTATTCCAAAGTTCTAATTAAAACGGAAAATCCTAAGCATTTTCGAGAAAATAATAACAACGGAGCCATAGCAAAGCGTGGCCCGGTTCAGTTATAATATTATAATACTTTTTATACATATTAAGTTTTGGTTGAGCACTTTTCATGTTTTGAGTCAATAACGCATAATAAATCATTCTGTGAAAAAAGCTTTAAAAAATTGTGTCACTTCTGTGTCTGGTATCAAAGGTCAAAGTCCTAGTAGTGCCTCAATAAAGTCAATATGGTTATTTGATTTTAATATTTTTTAAATATAGATTATGAGTTCTCTGAATGTAATCCTTGGTCAACACCACGGATTAAACTGGATACGCCTTTCAAAGCAATTTCTTAAGTTCTCAACGTCGCTTGCATTTACACAGAAAAAAAACTATAAAAGAGTTATAATACTTACCGATGAAATAAAATCACATAAAAGGTATTTCTTAAGATTTCATTTTTAATTCGACACGATAACAAAGCACAATATGGCATATTTCTATTATCTCACGATAATCGATATAATATTTATTATCTACAAGCGTTTGATATTTACATACATATTTTGCTCATATTAGCGGCTACGCATTTTGCGCCCAACATTTTGTCAATTAGTATCTGTGTGATCTGTAGTAAAAACAAAAAATTGGCTGATGTAGAAGGATAAATTTAAGGCTCCCTAAAAACTGCTAAAACGAGCGTTGCGGTATTGAAAATTCCTTAATGAATATATGGAATTGCTTTCTAGAAAAATTCAATGGTAATGAAACTTAACAGTTTCACCGAGCGACATTTTCAAAATAATTCTTAGTTTTGTATAAAAAAAATCGTAAACATCACCCAAAACCTCAAAATCGATCTTTTCGGTTTGGAAAATTTTCAGTATTCCTTGTCATTAAAATCCAATATTTTCCAATATTTTCAGTCCAGTCTAAATCCATAGTTCAACTCCAGTCAATAGTTCCAGTCCAATATTTTCATAAAAAACACGCTATTGCATTGACATAAATTACGAAACTAGTGAAAGAGTACGAAATTCTAGAAATAATGAATAACCCGGACAATACATTTGGAAGTTATCGTGACCGCTATACAAAAAATAAACACGTCTATGTAAGGATTTTTTCAAACTTTCTTTCGAAATATGTTCCGTGGAAATAACTAGATAAAATATTTTTTCAGCAATATAACTTGATTAATTACAGTGTTTTCTTAATTTAGGTCGACTTATAAGACGTAAAAGTGAAAGTTGGTTGTCATAGAGGCATTTTAAATTAACTAAAGTGCTTGATTTTAATGAATCGGAAGTGAAGCATTACTTCAAGCGCTTTGAGTTATGAAGAGTGCAAAAATATTTATAGTATTTTAGAGTCATATTTAATATTCTTATAAGTATGTTTAATCAAAAAAAATCTGTAAAGCAACCATGCAGGCCATTCCTGCAACTTCCCGCTAAGTTGAGGTCTTTAAGCTCAAAGAAGCAAAAACAATACCTAGCGTAGATTTTAAGCTCACAGAGTTCAAAAAATTAACAGTTCATAAAATTGATAATATTTTAATTTTTTTTTTAATGTTTTTTTTAAAATGATGATAAATTCCGAACGAATGAGTCGATTTTGATCCAATTTACAGTTTTAGACAAGGTTTTTTATGTACAAGAGTTATTTAGACCCAGAAACCAATTAGTGTATTAGTCGGAAAGTTATTTTACAAATATGAAGTAGGTACGTTTCTTGCACAAAAAACAAATTGTTAATATTTAAAAAGCTGTAACTTTTGGAAACTTGATTCGATTTACATTTTAGAATATTTTCCACGCGAACGAAGTCGCGGGCACAGCTAGTATCAAATAAATCCAATTGTTGATTACAAATAGAGCAGAGTGAGTCACTGAAGCAGGTCTTTGATAATTTTCTAACACAAATAAACAATACGGAGAGTGTTTAAGTGAAAGATTGACATATTTGAAATTATCGTATAAAGACAGTCCTATTATATTTTTTAAACTATATGTTTTAGCAAAGCAAAGGTTGTTGTTGTTGCATGTGTTTTCATTATAATTTTTTTTCTCCAGTATTGTGTAACGAAAAAAATTAAAAAATATATATCAGGATTGAAAAATAAAGAAATGGTATTTTTATTTTGGCGACTTAATATTTTTGAAATGTTGTCAATAAGGCGATAAAATCATTAATATCATTAATAGTCACTAACATCGGGATTACTAATTAGTTGATATATTCACTACCATCGCGACGACTAATTAGGTGATAGAGTTACTAATTAGATGGTATAGTCAATAACATCGCAATTACTAATTAGGTGATAGGTTTAATAACATTACGACTACTAGTTAGGTAATAGAGTTCTGCAAAGTCTCGATCGGGTTTAGCACCACTGCTTTAGCTATTCCTGTCGCAATGGTGACTATGCTTGTCAATGACGTGACGTGTTCTGCGCCCGGCCGCCCGCCGTAAGCCCACCACACGAATTTGTACGTTTAGGGTCCCGATATACGTAGCAAAATGTGAATCACACACACTCGTTCACATTTGCTTACAAATTATGGAATGTGATAACGACGCGACGTTGTATCGTGTTAATGTATGTATCACACCTTCAGCATTATAGTGACCTAATTTTATATAGCAATATATATATAATATATAATAGTGACCTGATTTTGACTTGATGTCAGGAAACGACCTAAAACGACTACCTTTATCGACTCTGATAAAACACAGGCAGATTTTGACATAGAAAGCTGTAAAACGTATATTTCGGTCTAATAATCTAATTTTCTCTTAATCTTAACTGTCGAATCGAAAATCTTAACTGTACAAATCTTTATTCGACATTTCCCTAAAATGGATATTTTTGAAATAGGTCACTATAATTCTAAGGGTACGGTATGTATGTAAGAGCCCTTAGCGTTTCGTTTCGATTAGAGTTTTGATACATGAGTTGGGTTAGAAGAACTATCTGCTTGTTTGCTACCCTAGAAATAAAATTAAATAAAAAAATTACAATATATTAGAAGATACACATAGGTATTACCGAATGAATTAGGCATCCGTATTGTGTATCGTAATACATAATACGGATGCCTAATTCATACGCAACAACAATTTATTAATGAAATAGCCATTCAGTTTCATATTTTACTTTATTTGTACACGTAGGAATAAAACTTAAATGACTAATATAATATGTAAATATATTATGTATTCGTAAACATATTCGTTAATGATTTAAGCAGTAAGTATTTACAAATACTGGAAATATTGCTAATAATTATCTTTTCCACAAAATTAGAGAGACCTGCTGTGCATAGATCATCATTGTTATGATGTTCTCTTCTAAATGGGCTAAACTTTGATTATTGTTCCCATTGCCTTCTGCTTTAATGGGACTAGCTGGGTGACCGAACTTCGTTTGGATTATATTTTCTCATGTGGAAACGGATTATCACGGAGATGACGCTTACCTAGATGAATTTTAATAGTAAAGGACTATATAGTCGCCTCTGTGGTCTAGTGGTCCGGTGTTGGCGTTGACCACATGAGGTCCCGGGTTCGATTCCCGGGTCGGTCGGCACATAAGAAAGGTGTTTTTTCAGTTTTCTGAGAAAAACAAAGTTGCCCGGGATTGGAAAGTGCCCGGTTGGCGATAGGCTTGCCACCTATCACATTTGTGGGACCAAGTATCTTCGGCTAATCGTGGGTGCACTTGTTGTACCTCTGCCTACCCCTTCGGGGATATGGGCGTAAAGATGCTTAAGGACTATATAAATACAAAATATTTTTCAAAATCGTTAAAACCATTTCGGTAAAATCAACAACGTGCAAATTTACAAGGATTGCTTGTTTAAAGTATAGGAATATATACTTAGGTATATATATTGTTACTAGTAGCAGCCCCTGAGTGATTAGAAGTTTTTTGTAGAAGTAGTCTAATTGACCTGCAGTATTTTATCATGAAAATTTACACTTATTTATATACGAGCTTTACATTTAATACTAATGTAAAACTCGTATAATGAAAGTTGTCAGTTAACAATGATATTTTAAGCTGGACACACATTCCCATTTTCAATGGTATGGACATTATGGCTGATTTTACTCAAACGCTGACCGCACGGTCGACGCTGATCAAGGATTTAAAACGTTATAATTTCGATATATTTGCGTCGTTGTGATTGGTTATGGTATATGATATTATGACGTTGTCTTCTAGCGCTAGTTGGCGAACCAATCATGAAACAGCATGAAACGCAGCGAACCAATCACGAAACAGCAAAAATATTGAAGTTATAACGTTATAAATCATTGGCGCTGATGTATGTAGCCTACGGCCATCAGCGCTGAGTAGTCAGCGTTATT